>JAJPUD010024396.1:0-18806 GCA_023553655.1 Myrmecobius fasciatus | reverse complement strand
CATTTTAAATCCAATTCCTGCACAAGTCAAAACATTACCCCAATGATATCATTGGTCCTCTTCAAAAATGGAGGAACAATAACAGGAGAATGAGACGTGCTAATTCAGATATTAGACTCAGTTAATTAAATGCCCTTGCTGGATAGTTAACACAGTGACTTGCTACATCCTTATAGTGTAGCCAAGGCACCCGTATCAATGGCTTTGGGAATGACACAGACAGCCAGAGCATAGTCATAGAAAGATAATCCATTCCTCTGAGGTTTCAGGTCACTGATGTCTCTAGACTGCTCCTTCTATGTCACAAGGGGTGTGTAGACAATGCCAAAAGAATATTCTCTCTGGGGCACTGTTCCCAGCTGGTCTTGCCTTTTCAATGGTAAGGAAATAAGTGGAGGGAGAGAATTTAGAATTAAAAAGAAAAGAAAAAATAAATTTCTGAGGCTTTCTTCATATTGCTTATTTAAAAATAAAAAACTCCTTAATAAATTCAGTCATCCAACTAATGGGTAGTGGGAGAGGAAAGATTCCCTAGTTGGGGGGGGGGGGAACTTCAGCTTTTTTTTTCTTCAAGGATAGGTCATTGACTAGAAGGGACTTTCTTTCCAGGAAAATCCTTGACCTAGGTGCCAAACTATTTGAAAGGAAAGGAAAGAAAATAAGCATTTATTAAGCACCTACTATTTTCCAGGCACTAGTGCTTTACAAATAAATATTAACTCATTGGATCCTCACAACAATCCTGGGAGGTAGGTGCAATTATTATTCTCCATTTTACAGTTGAAGAAACTGAGGCATGGAGAGGGTAAAAGATTTGCCCAAAGTCACAATAGATTAGATTTCAACTTAGGTAAAAAACTTCCTGATTCCACTCCCAATGTTCCATTTACTAGGCCACCTAGCTGCCTTTGGAACTACTTTTTAGGTTTAATTCTATAGATTGAATTATATTTTCTGGTCACTGAAGCTTTGCCAAAGATACCTCACCCTTAGAATCAGAAAGTCCATATAGTTATACAGCTCCTGGTTTCATTGCCAGTAACTAAACTACATCTAGTTACCAAAGCACAATGATGAGAGCATTGAAAGGGTCCTGAAGACCCAGGTTCAGGTCCTGCTTCAAATACTTACCAGCTGTGTGAGCACGGGCAAGCCCTTTAATTTCTCTGGACCTCATGAGAAGGTTGCATTCCATGGCCTCACAGTCTCTTCTACTTTTAAATCGATATTTCTATGACCATCTATCAAGGGGTTATTCATTAAATAACCTGCCAGAGGGCTTTTGGGTCCGAGGCTCTCAGTATCTCAATTCTAGAATTCTTTTCTGTGCAAAAGAATGAGAAAGGAAAAGATATTAGGGCAAAATTAATCAAGATTTCACCTCATTCCTGGCCTTTCATATGTATGTAGGAGGGGGAAAAAGCATTTTCAGACTTTCATCTTCCGTGGAAAAGCACTTACAGCAGGGAAGATCAGATCTGGCAGGGCCCTTAGAACCCAGGAGGTCAGAGCTGGAAGGGCCCTTAGAATATAAGATGTCAGAGTTGGAAGGGCTATTAGAACATAGAAGGTCCAGACTCAGCTTAATCTTAAAGGCCATATAGTCCAGTTCTTACATTTTCCAGTGGAAATGAACTTGGGGACCTGAGATGCCAAGGTGATTTGACAGGCTATCAGCCCTGACTCAAAAAAAAATCACACAGAACTCTGAAACCTGACTGGAATATGGGCTCTTGCAGGTTACTAAGCCTATCCTGGCCAGAATCCTTGTTCCCCTGTTGAAGTGCAGCTCTGTCCATTAGAGACCTGATTTGGTTTTGTTAAGAAAGAATTTGGCAGAGCTTGCTTGTAGAAATGACAAGTGTTACACACCTGTCAGATTGGCTAAGATGACAGGAAAAGATCATGACGAATGTTGGAGGGGATGTGGGAAAGCTGGGACACTGATACATTGTTGGTGGAACTGTGAATGAATCCAGCCATTCTGGAGAGCAATTTGGAACTATGCTCAAAAAGTTATCAAACCGTGCACACCCTTTGACCCAGCAGTGTTTCTATTGGGCCTATATCCCAAAGAGATCATAAAGGAAGGAAAGGGCCCCACATGTGCAAGAATGTTTGTGGCAGCCCTTTTTGTAATGGCTAGAAACTGAAAACTGAAAGGATGCCCATCTATTGGAGAGTGGCTGAATAAATTATGGTATATGAATGTTATGGAATATTATTGTTCTGTAAGAAACGACCAACAGGACGATTTCAGAGAGGCCTGGAGAGACTTACATGAACTGATGCTGAGTGAAATGAGCAGAACCAGGAGATCACTGTACATGGCAACAACAATATTACATGATGATCAATTCTGATGGACATGGCTCTCTGCAACAATGAAATGCTTCAAACCACTTCCAATTGTTCAGTGAAGAAAGCCATATACACTCAGAGAGAGGCCTGTGGGATCTGAGTCTGGACCACAACATAGCATTTTCACTCTCTATTGATGTTTGCTTATATTATGTTTTCCTTCTCAGGTTTTTTTTCCTGTGCAGCAAGATAACTGTATAAATATATATACATATATTCAATCTATCAAATATTTTAACATAATTAACATGCAGTAGACTTCCTGCCATCTAGGGGAGGAAGTGGGGAGTAGGAGGGAAAAATTTGTAGCAGAAAGCTTTGCAAGGGTCAATGTTGAAAAATTATCTATGCATATGTTTTGCAAATAAAAAGCTTTTTAAAAAAGAAAAGAAAAGAAAAGAAATGACAAGTGTTTCCCTTGCACCTGACAGTTTATAAGGAGGTTTACTTAAGCTGTGATGGGTTATGATCATCATACCCATTGTATGGAAGAGAACACTGAAGCTCAAGGAGGTCAAGTCACTTAGGACCAAAATCACTTAGAAAATCACAGCTCAGGTCCAGCCCAGTTCTTCAGACTTCAAATCCAGAGGCCTTCTCTTCACCCTGCACCATCTTAGTTCTGTGAAGGTGATCCTGGGAGCCAGGTCTAGAATGAAATTCAGTTTCAGATCTAATGACCTTCCCATTACAACAACGGTTTCCAGGCAGCTAGGTGAGCACAAGGCTTCTGAACAGAATTAGTCTCTTACAGTGGTCAAGGGACTTCCCGGGCAGCATTTATTGGTACCAGTAACTCATCACGTGCACGATCTACTCATGTCACCAGTCTAGCATGTCTGCTGGGAAAAGAGAAACTGGAGAGACTTTCAGCAGGAGAGACAGTGATAAGAATGCCAGAACTGGGGTCAAATCCCAGCCCAGCTCTGCCATTGTGCCATCCTGGGCCAATCACTTACTCTTCTAAACCTCAGTTTCCCCTTCTGTTAAAACAAGGATAACATCTACCTCCCAGAACTATTGTGAAGATTAAATGAGTTAATATTTATAAAATGCTCTGAAAACCCAGAAGTGTTATATAAAGGCTAAGTATTATTATGCTATCATCATCAATATCAGTCATCTCATTTGATAACAGTAGTAATGATTTAACTGAGTTGTTATAAGAACCTATTAAAATATTCATAAAGTGCTCTGCAAACCTTGAAGTATATAAAAGCTAGTTATTATCATTATTATTATATCATCAATCATCTCATTTGATAATAATAATGATTTCACTGATTATTAGAAGGATTCATTGAGATAATATTTATAAAGTCTCTGCAAACCTTGAAGTATTATATAAAGGCTAGTTATTATTATTATTTTTATATCATCAATCATCTCATCTGATAATAGTAATGATTTCACTGATTATTATAAGGATCCACTGAGATAATATTTACAAAGTGCTCTGCAAACCTTAAAGTATTAAATAAAAGCTAGTTATTATTATAAACCAAATCCCACTCTCACTGGCATGAGGCTCTTTCCTCCTCATTGGTGAACATCAACTCTCCTGGGGCCCTGATTCAAGCTGGGGAAACTAGATTTAGTCACAGCCAGTCATTCTGAATCACTTTCTCAGTCGGGCCTTCTGAAGACCCGAAGCTGTTTCCCCAGGAGACAGACAGAACAGAATTTATGAGACCCCTCCCCAGACAAGGCCCCACGCCGATTCTTTCTAGGACAGAGATGACCCCTTCTTAGAGCAGGAGAGGAGGGCCATGAACTGCAGATTTGGCTTCCATGGGAGCTGCCAGGAGAATGATGGAGGCCAGCAGCTGCTGCCTTGGACCTGGATCAGGCACTTCCACAGAGCAGGAGGAGGCCGGCCAGAACCACAGGGGCTGTGACTGCAGGAAGACTGTTCCAGTCAGAGATGGGAGTGGCCAGGACCCCGAAGGTGGCCAACACAGTGGCCCAGAGAAAGCAGGAGGCCTGGAGAGTCAGCCAACTAACGGAAGGCAGGAGCTGCCCTCCACACTCTGAGAATGCAGCGTTCTAGAGAGAAAACCAGTAATTATAATAAAATGGGAGCCATATCTGGAGTTTATATAGTGCCTCAAAGGTCTGGGCCTTGGCCTTTGGGGTTCCTCTCCCCAATAGTCAGTCAATTAGCATTAATTAAGCACCTGCAGTGAGCAGGCACTGAGCTGGGGCTGAGCAGACAAACAAAAGGTGAAAAGGGATCCCTGCCCTCAAAGAGCTGCCAATCAAATGAGTTCTGGGAAGTTACAGGGGAGAAGAGGAAGGCAGAACAAGGAGGGAAAATGTGGCAGCAGAAAGGCAGAGGGGGTCCCCGAAACTGGGGAATCTGCCCCATACCCCCTCAGGCTTTGGATGCCAGAGGGAGCAGCTAGTCCCTGAGGAGTGTGCCCAGGAAGCCCCATACACAGGCTGCTGTTACATGGGATGTGTTACATGTGTGATGATACACGTACTGGCCACCATCATGCTGAAGCATGTCTCAGATCCCTGTGGAGGCTCAGCTCTTCTGCAAAATGTGGCAGCTAAACTGCATGGTTTTTTAAGGGCCCTCCCAGCTCTGACACTCTGGGTTCTAAGGGCCCTCCCAGCTCTGACCTCCTGGGTTCTAAGGGCCCTCCCAGCTCTGACATCTGGGTTCTAAGGGCCCTCCCAGCCCTGACCTCCTGGGTTCTAAGGGCCCTCCCAGCTCTGACATCTGGGTTCTAAGGGCCCTCCCAGCCCTGACCTCCTGGGTTCTAAGGGCCCTCCCAGCCCTGACCTCCTGGGTTCTAAGGCCCTCCCAGCTCTGACATCCTGGGTTCTAAGAGCCTTCCCTTCTCGGACATTTTGTGGATCTCTAGGCTGTTCAACAATGGAAGATAATACGCATGCAATGAATGAACTCTCCTTCACTTTAGGGTCAAACCAGATCTTGAGGGGCTACCCTTAAAGAATGGCTGCAGGAAGAGAAAGGCTGCATTAGTACCTTCGCTCTAGAATCGCAGGTTGTTATGACCCTTGCTAGCCAGCAGGGGGTAGCACAGTCCAGCTCACCAGCTCACTTTCTCATTCCCTAGCGATTGGACTAATGCTGCATTTGCGCTGAAGTTTGGAGTTAGACTGAACAGAGACTGACCCAGGCTCTGACCCAGGCTCTGACCCAGAGGGTGAGAAGGTTGATTCTCTCCTATGTAGCTCTTGGCTCCAACTCTTATCCCAGCCTCCACTCCAACTCCACTCCACTCCAACGAAGAAGAGAAACTGCTTTTCAGGGGACTGGAGAGCCTTGGACAAATCAGGACCAAATAAGAGAGAATGATTGTCCAATTTGACTGTTCTATAAAGTGACCACAGGATTGTGTTGTGAGAATACGGATGGAAAGGAAGGTGGGAATCAGCTCACGCGAGGGACCTTGAATGCCAAGTTAGGGGGATTTTAGTACTTTATACTATATAAACAACGGGTAGCCAAGGAGGGTTTTTGAGCAGGAAAATGATATGGTTGGGGTTGTGTCTTAGAAAGATTTTGATAACTATATGGAGGACAAATTGAAGGGCAGGGAGAAATTGGAAGCAGAGTGACCAAAGACTATTATGATGGTTGGGGAGTATATGGAAGCCTGAACCAGCATAGCAGCAGTCTTGTGGGTAGAGAGGAAAAAACAAATGGGAGAGACTGAGCAAGATCCAGCATATGAGAGGAGAGAGAGAGAAAAGAGAGACAGAGACACAGATAGAGACACACAGAGAGAAACTGACAGAGACAGAGAGAGGGGGGAGGGAGAGACAGACAGAGGCAAAGACAGAGAGATACAAAGGGACCGATAGAGACAGAGACAGAAACAGAGAGCCAGAGAGGGAGAGAGAGAAACAGAGACAAAGAGAGAGAGAGACAGAGACAGAAACAGAGAGACTGATAGATCCAGGGAGAGACAGAGAAACTGAGAGAGACAGAGAGAGGGGGGAGGGAGAGACAGAAAGAGGCAAAGCAGAGATAGAGACAGACAGAGAGAAAAACAGATAGAGACAGAGAGATCAATAGAGACAAGTGGAGACAGAGACCAAGAGACAGGCAGAAACAGAGATTGAGAGACAGAGAGAGAAACTGACAGAGATGGGGGAGAGAGACAGAAAGGCAGAGACATTCAGACAGACAGAGACAGAGGCAAATACAGAGACAGAGAGACAGAGATAGAGAGACAAAGGCAAAGACAAAGAGAAAGAAACAGACACAGAGATAGAGAAACAGAGGGAGAGAGACAGAGAGAAAGGGAGGGAAAGAGACAGAAACAGACAGAAAAGTATGACCAGGCATTTGAGAACATGGGCCACTGGAAGGATATTGGTGCCCCCAACAAAAAATAGGGCAGCATGTAGGAGGGGCAGGTTTAGGGGAGGCAGTAAAGAGTTCTGTTTTTGATATAATGAATCTGGGATATCTACAGAGTATCCAGGAAGAGAACACCAGGAAGCTAATGATGACACACTAGAGTTCTGGAGGGAGATTAGATCTGGGTATATTGTTATGAGAGTCTACACAGAGATGAGGACAACCACCAAGAAAGAGATGTAGACAGCCCAGAGAAGAGCGTCCAGGACTAAACCTGGGGTCCCCCACAGGAGGCAGGTGGTAGATGGATAATGACTCAGCCAATTAGTCAGTCAATGGGCATTTTAAAAATGCTTACTCTGTGCCAGACACTAAGTATTTTTAAAATAATAATAGTAAGAGGGGAAGGGAGGACCAGGGACAGCTCCTGCCCTCAAAGAGCTTACATTCTAATAAGCCAAAGGACATTTACTCTATGAGTGTAGACAAAGTGCACATTAAGTAGATGCAAGGCAGTCTTAGAGGGGATGGCATCAGGAGGTAGGGGACAAGGAAAGGTTTCTTGCAGAGGGCGGCATTTGAACTGAGTAATAAAAGAAGCTAGGGGTTCTAGGAGGCATAAGTGGGGGGGCATTCCTGGCATGAGGGGCCACCAGTGCAAAGGCTCATAGGTGGGAAACTGTGGAGATCATAGAACAATACAGAAGAAGGTGGGAAAGATTAGAAAATCCTACTGTTGTAAGAGGCTTTGAATGCTAAACTGAGGGGGCAAAGAGTGACCAGACAGGGAAGAGCAAAGGCAGCAGAGAGCAGTGTTGCAGAAAAAATGGGAGAGGAGAGAAACTACAGAATAAATAGGGTTACTTCTACATGAGGCCTTTTCTGATTCCCATAATTCCTAGGGCCTTCTCCTTCCTACCCCAGCCCCCTCAAAATCTTTAATTTAGGTGTTATTTTGCTTATGCTTATATATCTCCAAATACATATGCATTTATGCACTTGGAGATATATAAACCAGGTGGCGATGTGGAGAGTGTAAAAATCAGGAAGACTTGAGCATGAATCCTGCCTCAGACCTTTACTAAGTACATGACCCTGGACAAGTCACTTTAATGCCTTGTGCCTCTGTTTCCTAATCTGTAAATATGCACCTACCTTCTAGGATTCTTGTGAGGTTCCAGTGAAAAATGTGCAAACCATAAAGTGCTGTGTAAATACCAGCTATTATTATTGTCTCCTCTAGAACATAAGGTCTTTGAGGGCAGGAACTGTACCTTTGTATCCTCAGTTGGGTAAGCCTTAAAATTTGTTGATTCATTGATTTCTTGACTGGTAGCAATGTCAAAAGACCTCAGAGACGTTAAAGGGGATGGTGAGGAATGAGAAAAGGGCATTTTATTTAGCAGGTAAGAGCTTTTAACCTTGTAGAGAGTGATTTCATTGGAATGACGGAGAACAATGGTGCAAGCCAAAATCAGATTTGAGAAGTGAGTGGGAAGAAAGAGTAGGTAGCAGATAGCTAGGAGTTTGGCAGGGACAGAGAAGAGCAAATATCAAGCAGTGGAAATGGAAGACATCACATGAAGGTGTTTGGGCTTTTTTATTGATAGAGGAGGATAAGGATGGGACTTGTGATTCCATTGGCCTAAGAAACTTCTGAGTAAGGAAACTTGCTCTACAAAGACAGGCTGGCCCCTTGTGTGGCAAATAGTCCTAGAGAGTTACTTAGGACATCAAGAAGTCAATTGATTTGTCCGGAGTCACTCAACTCAGCCTTACTGTCTCAGAGATTCAAATCCCCAGAACTTGCTGGTTATGCTATGCCCATTTCTTCTGAACTATTATTCAGTAGTTTTGCTGGTAGAAAGGAGAGATCTATATTCTTACCATTATCACTATCATTAGCTTTCTTAAGAAAAATAATAACAGAAGAAAAAAATAATGTTTCTCTCATGCTTTAAGATTTACAAAGAGATTTATTGGCAACAATCCCTTGAAGTAGGCAGTACAGAAATCATTACCCCATTTCACAGATGATGAAACTGACCCTCAGAAAGGTGGAGTCAACCAGAATTTACACCTTTTCTCCTGACTCCAAGTAGAATGATGTATTCTTTTTACTTCCCTACATGATTTCTTTCTGTGTTGATATAAGCCAGCCTTTACCCTACTTGCTGTATATTAACCATTGCTGGGTAAAAGCCAGTCATATAAGTTGTCATACTTACTGGTGTATTAATTACTACTGGATATAAAGTCCATTAGACAGCTAGCTAGGTAACTTAATAGAACGATGGACTTGAAGTCAAGAAGAACTGAGTTGAAATCTCGCATCAAATCTTACCCTCCATCTGCCTTCATCTGCTACAGAAGGAAATGGCAAATCATTCCATATTTTTGCCAAGAAAACCCCTATGAACAGTCTGATTCACAGGGTCACACAACTGAACAAATGAATAGCAACAATAAGAGCCATACTTACTATACTCACTGGTGCTATCCAAAAACTCCCTAAGTTCATGTTCATGGTCAAGATAAAGGAAAAAAGGTATTGGATCAAAAGCTCCATATACAGTTGTGCCTGCAATTGTATTAACATAAAGAGGAACATATCCCTTTTTCTTTTCAAGAATTTTTGTCTCCAAGTCAGCGGGGATGATTTTCTACCTTTCATTGCATCTTATCAGAATCACATTGTCTGTTCCAAAGCAGCCCCTGCTTTCTTTATTGAATAGTGATTGTGTTTGGAGGTAAAGAAGACTAGTTTGAGAACAGTTGCCAAGTCTTTGGTTTTGACTTCTGGGAAGTACTTATATCGAGCAGCCATGTAGCCCCATCCCAGGCAAGAAATCCTACCCCTCTCTTCCCTCTCAAACTGGAGCTATTAAGATCATTCTAAATTTGCCCATTTCAGTACTTCTTCCCTAATCCCCCATCATGACCTTAACCTGCCACTTGAAAGATCCCAGAGTTGACTTTGGAATCACCCTGGGAAGAAAGGAGGTTCTCCCCTTGATTTCTATAATCCCTAGGGGTTTCCAATTCAAACTCTAAAGGAATGAGGGGTTAGAGATTTTGGAGAGGTCAGACACTCAGAGATATACAAACATCTAAAAACAGACCCCCCCCAATCACTTTTGTCACTCAGAATCACAGGTCGATAGAACTGCAGTAGATCTTACTCAGAATCATAGAAGCCAGATCCTTAGACTCAGAATCTTGGATTTATAGAATCATAGATTCTGAGAACCTTAGATTCAGACTTAAGAAAAAACCCCAAAACATCCTACTTTGGAACTGGAGGGACCTAAAACTCATCTAATCCAATCTCCTCATTTTACCGGCATCCAAGGAGAGAAAAGAATTTGTCCAAGATTATAATCCTGGGCCAAGATTCTCAATCTTAGAGACCTTCCAGAATACAGTGACTGATGTTTTCTTCCCAGCAGGGAAAATTGTCTGAGGAGGTATACTTAGATCAAAAGTTCTATGAGAAAATCTGGAATGAAAGCAAAGTAAGGTTGTATGGTGTCAGAAAAGGATGATGAGCTATATTTGAGCAGTCCTGCCATGCTAATCAAACTGCCAAAAAAATTATGGAGCTAGAAAAAAATAATAACAAAATTCATCTGGAAAAACAAAAAGGTCAAGAATATCAAAAGAATCAAAGAAAAAAAATATATAAAGGAAGATAGCCTAACAGTAACAGATGTCAAACTGTATTCCAAAGCAGTAATCATCAAAACAAACTGATATTGGAATGATGGATTAGTAGATTAGATTTGGCACACAGTATGCAGAAGTAAATGACCATAGTAATCTAGTGTTTGATAAGTGAAAAGATACAAACTTTTGGGAAAAAAGCTCACTATGTGACAAATTCTGCTGAAAAAAATGAAAAGCAACTTGGCAGAAACTAGGTATAGACCAAATTCTCTTTCATATGCCAATATCAGTTCAAAATAGGTATATGATTTAGATATAAAGGGTGATATCATATACAAATTAGGAGAGCATGGAAAGGTTTACCTGTTGTATCTATAGATAAGAAAAGAATTTATGACTAAACAAGAGATAGCGAGGTTACATAATGTAAAATGGATAATTTAATTACATTAAATTTTAAAGGTTTTGCATAAACAAAACCAATTTGTCCAAGATTGGAAGGAAAGAAAAAAACTGGGGGGAAAAGTTTTACAGCAAATTTTTCTAATAAAGACATCATTTCTCAAATATATAGAAAACTGAGTCATATATATAAGATTACAAGTCATTTCCCCATTGGTCAAATGATATGAACACATAGTTTTCAGAAGAAGTAATCAAAGCTGTCTATAGTCATATAAAAAAAAATGCCCTAAATCACTATTGGGTAGAGAAATGTAAATTAAAACCTCACACCTATCAGATTGACTAAGAAAAGAAAAATGAGAAATGTTGGCGGGAATGTGGGAAAATTGGGATACTAATATGCTATTGGCAGAGTTGGCAATTCTGAAGAACAATCTGGATTTGGAACTATATCCAAAGAACCATAAAATTGTAAATTGACTCAGCAATATTAGTATCATGTCTGTATCCCAAAGGGATCAAAGAAAAAGGACAAGGACCTATATGTACAAAAATATTTCTAGAAGCTCTTTTTGTGATGGCAAAGAATTGGAAATGAAAGTGATGTTTATCAACTGGGAAATGGCAGAACAAGTTGTGGTATATACTTGTGATGGAATACTGTTGTGTTATAAGAAGTGCTGAACGGCAACCTTTCAAAAAACAAATCCTGGGAAGACTTATATGAATTAGTGCAAAGTGAAGTGAGCAGAACCAGGAAAATATCGTACACAGTAACAGCAATACAATTCTGAAGATTTTATGATGAAAAATGCCATTTACTTTCAGAGAAAGAATTGATTGAGTCTGAATATAGATCAAAACATACTTTTTAAACTTTATTTTTCTTGGGGATCTGTTTTGTTTTGCAATGAAACTAATGTAGGAATATATGTTTTGGATGATTGTACATATATAATCTATAGTAAATTGATTGCCTTCTAAAGGGGGGGAGAGAAAGAGAGAATTTGGAATGCAAGAATTTTTTAAATGAATGTTAAAAATTGTTTCTACATATAATTGAGAAAAAATACTTGAGCAATTCTCCAGATTAGATGGAACATCTAGGAAAATTATTAATTCCCTTTCTGGGACAGAGTTGACTGACTCAGAAGATTCTGCTTATAGGAGTTGAGGAATTCAGAATATATTTTAGGGTTTCTAAGTTTCCAGTTCTATAAGTTTAAGATTAAAGTTACATGAGTCATTTGTCATATAATTTAACATATTTAGCATGTATTAGATTACCTGTCATCTAGGGGTGGGGGTGGGGGAAAGGAGGGGAAAAGCTTGGAACAAAAAAAAAAAGTTTTGCAAAGGTCAATGTAGAAATATCACTCATATGTTTAGTAAATAAAAAACTTTTAATAAAAAAAAAGGTTACATGAGTCTAAGAATCTGAGATAGAGTCCACAATTCTAAGATTCCATTTCTCATGATCTGTTATTTCATGATCTGTTTCCTTCTTCAATAATAGTAATAATAATATCCAATATAGCTTTTTAAGGTTGACAAAAATATTTTATATACATTATCCTATTTGAACCTTACAGCTTGGGGGAAAGTATTTATGTTAAAGATCTCTGATTAAAGGTCTAATATTCAAAATATATAGGTATATAGGTATTTGATACAAAAACATAAAACCCAAAACCATTCTCCTATAAAGAAGTGATCAGAGGAAAAAAATGAAGAGTTTTCAAAAGAAGAAATGCAAATTTTGTATAACCACATTAAAAATGTTCCAAATCATTAGTAATCAGAGAAATGCAAATTAGAACAACTTCAAGGTTCAACTTCACTCCCTTCAAATTGACAAAAAAAAAAAATTTAAATTAAAAAAAAAAAAGATAAAAGACAGAAAGGATCGATGTTGTATGGGAGCGTGGGAAGACAGTCACATTCATACATAGTTGGTAGTGTTATAATTGACCGAATTGTTCTCTTTAAAAAAAAAAAAAAAACACCCTCTAGATTAGAAATAGTAACTAAACAATCCATATGCTTTGACCCAGAAACACCAGTTTGGGGCATATATTCCCCAAGGAGGTAAGGTAGAGTGAAAGAAATATGAAATTATTCTTAGTAACACTTTATGGTAGCAAAAACCTGGAATTGCTGATGGTAGAATTGGAAAATTGTAGAAAAAACTCTGTTATATGTATTTAGGGAAATATTATAAAAAATGACCCTCCCAAAATGAGGATTACAAAGAGGTATGGTAAGACTTGTATGAACTGATGCAGAGCAAAGGAAACAAAATCAAAAGAACAATAGATAAAGCTAAAACAATAGCAAAAGACATCAGTATTCTGATCGATGTAAAGATTGATCTTCCCTGGAGATTGATAGGGAAACAGCCTTTCTTTCTCTCAAAAGTGAAATGGTAAATTCCAGATACAGAATGAGACAGATTAGACCCAAATCAGCTTCTTTCACTTTAACGCAGGGGTTCTTAATGTTGGAATCTGTATAGATTCCAGGAGATTCCTGAAATTGAGTAGGAGAAAAATTATATTTATTTCCACTCTAATCAGTTTCCTTTGTGATCTTATATAATTTATTTTATGCATTTAAAAATGTGTTTCTGGGAAGGTATCCATAGGTTTGACCAGACTGATTTCCCGACAGGTCTAGGACACACAAAAAAAGTTTCTGAACTACTTAATTCCATCTTTCTTACAAAGAAGAGTCCTATTTGAAAGGGAGAGATAGTAATAGAAAGTGACAGAGATCTTAAAGTTTGGATAAAAACCACAAAGCTTCTGTAAAACTTTCTTTTCAGTTTTTATTTTTTAAAAGCAGGCTTATGGCCTAAAAGTAGGGAGCTCAAGATTCTATCATTCTGGATGAGTCTAAGCAAACCCTCTTTCTGAGCTTCAGTTTCCCCACACATCTTTTGCTGTTATTTATTTTTGATGATTCTCTTGGCTCTACTCACTTTGCTCTATATAAGTTCATGCAAGTCTTGTGTGCATTCCTGAATTTCTTATTTTTTGTCATTTATTACAATATTTCATTAAATTCATATAACACAATTTGTTCTACCATTCCTCAATTTATTCCATGAAGCACACGTTGATAAAGTACCTACTAGGTGCACAGTCTGATGCTAGAATAAGGTGATCTCTAAGATCCCTTCTATCTCTGACATTCTGTGTTTTAGTTCTAAAGTCTCTTTCTGTTGTTGGGGAATTCTGTGATTCTAAGGAATACTGAAAGAGAACTGAGGGGAAAGTACTATAACAGTCAATGCTCCATATCCAAAAGTTTCTTTGGGGTCTAACATTTGTCCTGTGTCCCTGCCATCTTGGAGGTTTTATGTTCTGAGCCATGAGCTATCCTTCTGTGCTCTTCTTTGAATCCCTAACTTCCTACAAAGATCAGCTCAGTCACCCCCTCCTAGATCATCATCATCACCACCATCATCATCACTAGCATTTATATATTGATTTAAGGTTTGCAAAGCAATTTACACATTGTCAGTTAGGTGGGCCCAGTGGAGCTGATGAGCATATAGTCAGGAAAATCTGAGTCAGCCTTAGAAATTGGTTAACTGTGTGACTCTCAGTAAGTCACTTAATCTGTTTACCTCAGTTTCCCCATCTGTAAAATGGGGACATTAAAAGCACTTATCTCTTAGGGTTTTTGTAATGATCTGATGAGATATTTGTAAAGTGCTTTGCAAATCTTAAAATGCTACATTAATGCTAGCTGCTAATTTTTTTTGTCTCCTTTGACATGAGGCCTCTCTTGAATCCCTTAGTTAATACAGCTCTCTATAATTTACTTTGAAATTACTTTGTACTATGATGTGTCCATCATTCATTTACTTCCTTGTATACATATTGTATCTTCCCTCCTAGTATAATGTAAGATCCTTGAGGAATTTTTTCTTTTTTTTTTATTCCTATACTCTGGGCCCAGCTCAGTACCTGGTAGTGTATGCTTTTATATACTTTTTTTTTATACTTCTTATACACTTTTTAAGTTGAATTGAATTCAGATGTGATTTCTCATTATAACAGAATCTCCTTCCCTAACCTCTGGCTCTCCAGTGCTTACTTGGCCTTTTAGGTCCTGCTCAGGGGCAGAAGATCTAGAGCTGAAAGAATCTAGAGATGATCTAGTCTGTCTCACATCTTACTGATAAACTCAGGATCAGAGAAAGAAAGAGACTTACCCAATATCATACAGATAGAATACGACAGAATCAAGAGTTGGAATCTCCTCCTCTTTCTCTGATATGTCTCATCTGATAATAAAAAATAATTGCTAATAACAACAACAAATGTGCTAGGCACTCTTCTTACAATTATTATCTCATTTGATTACAGGGTAACTCTAAGAGTTGGGTGCTATTATGATCTCCATTTTACAGATGGAGAAACTGAGGCAGAGGTTAAGTGACTTGCTGAGCTTGTAACTATCTGAGGCTGGATTTGAACTCAGATATTCCTGATGGCAGAACCAGATCTGCCGCATCAGCCATTTTTTTTTTTTTTAAACTCTCCAACAGCTTAAAATCTCTGCCTTTTGCAGCTGGCCCCTAAGGATAACAGCAACCTCTTGCAGCTATTGTGGTGCTTTGAAGTCCCAATCAATCTATTATCACATTTGATCTTCAAAACAGCCTTAGGAGGGAGTCCAGGTGGGTATCTCCCTTTAACTGGTGGGAAAATTGATGGTCCAAAGAACAGAAATGACTTGCCTAGTGCTACAAGGTCACACTCAGTGAGTCACTGGAAGAACGAGGACTGAAGACCTGGGTCCCATGATTGTTTCCTTGTACCCACCCTGTCTGGAGGGGAAGAGGAGGGAAAACCCCGTGGCTAAGGCAGCCGAGGCTTCTGTGAAAACTGGAGAGACTTGGGGGTGAAGGGCAGAACATAAGAAGGAACTTCTTAACTTGCAAGGGGAGAAAGGAGACGTAGAGGGAGCTTCTAGAGCTCTTTGTCCTTCCAGCCGGGTAGACAAGCTCACCTGCCTAAAGGCAGGGAACTCAGCCAGAGGATCTTCCCAGATGGGGGTGGGGAGGAATCTCAGATTCTGTGTTTGAACGGAATTGAATTCTGAGCTAAGATTCTGGGAACAGCAGGATCTGCAATGCTGGAGTGAAAATTCAGGATTTTAACAAGAAACATTACTGTTCATCTGCATGTATGTGGCACTGAGCTAAACCCTGAGCATCCATAGATAAAATCCAAATGATCCCCGAGTTCCAGGACATTACATTTATAAGACTTGAGGGGTTAAGCCTCTAAGCTTCTATGGTTCTAGGAAGAATCTTAGAATTCTAGGACTATAATGACCCAAGGTTCCAAGATTTTCATGTTATCCAAAGTCTACGACATTAAGGTTTGATTCTAACATCCCAGGTTTCTCATTAACATGCTCTAAGAATCTCGGATTCTAAAATTCTAGGGTTCCAAGAGGCGATTCAGAGCTGGTCCTTCCAAGTCCCTTCAGTTCTCTGTTGGCATGGAGCACCACAAGGCAGTCCCCATGTCCTTCTTCCCCCCCAGAAAACCCAAGGGATTTCTACAATCCATGGCTCAACACACATGCATACAAGCAACACACAGACTTTGTTAGGGGAGAAGATTATTGTTAGAGTTGAAATGAAACAGGCAGGAAGAAATCACCTTTATTCTGTCAAGTTCTTTGGGCAGATTAAATCCCACCTTATCTGCATTCCCTTTTGATACCCACAAATGCATGGGTCACTGTCGGTACTGAGGGACTCCTGGCCAGCCCAGGAAAGAGCCATGAGCACTGGCAGTCTTGCCTCCACCACTGTCCATGGGCCCTTCAGCAAGTGCCTTCTCTAGCTCAGGACAGGAAGGTCCCTCAGTCCTGAGAGTCAGTCACCTGGGAGGAAGGTCTCGGATACCTGATTCATCTCATTACTTGTAGAAAGCCACTTTGGGTGGAGGAAAGAGGGTTCTGAGCCCAGGAAATGTCTGGGGGTGGGCTGAGGCAGTGCTCCTCCAGCCCAACGGGCCAGAGCTGGGTCCAGGCAATGACAAAGGAGAGGACTCTGCTACCACCCCACCCCCACCCAGGAACCCTGCAAAGGGCTTTGTTGAGTTCCTGTGCCTTTAAAATAATGCCGCAAAATTAGCAGCTCTGCAGTCATTAATATGCAAAAATGCAAATCAGGAGGTAATTAAGCTGCAGTCCTCCGGAGGATATTTCCATCATAATGAATTCTATTGTCAGGGAAAGAGCTGCAAGGCGGATTTATGGTGCTTACATGAATATAAAGTATGAATCATCCCGGAGCTGTCCTTACCCAGCCACCACCCCTCAGGATGGCTCCCAGGGCCCGACCAGGGAGACAGCTCCCCACACCAACCACCCCCCGTCCCCAGCCTCCATCCCCATCCTAAGCACCTCTCCTCACCCATTCAAATTAATTGAAGCCAAATGGAAGGTCCTTCCTTCCCACCCTGGATTTTTTTCTCTTCCCATATTTTCAGGGGTTAGAACATCTGTCTTTGGGGGGAGGGTAGGAACAGGGCTTGGAAGACATTCTCATTCCAGCTATCCCACTGATTGAAGGGCCCTTCAGGTCCTCGGAGGGCCCCCTGTTCTGACATTCTCTATCCCAACGTCCCTTTCAGCTCTTGACACTTCCTGTCCCTGCTCCGACGTTCTCGGTTCTCAGGGTCCTTCTAGGCCTGACATTCTGAGTTCTAGGCCTCCATCTCTGACATTTCATGTTCTAGAAGCTTGGACCTCTGGCATTCTGGGCCCTCCGGGCCCTCCCGGCTCTGACATTGTGTCTGGGAGTCCTCCACCTGGCACTGCTCTAAGCATCCTCCCAGCTGTGACCTTCTGTGTTCTGACAGCCCATATTCCAAATCCTAAGGCTTCTTCCATTTCACTCTTAGAGGTTCCCTTGGTTCTGCTCCATGCTTTTGTTACAGGTTGGCAAATTGGGGGAAGGAGGGGGACAGAACATACCCACTATAACGGTTCTTTCTCACTACCACCCCCCACTGCTTGAATGGAGTCATTCAGAGGGTGCGTGGAAGAACCCGACAGTAGGGTCTGGGTTTGGGCTGACTCTCCTGCCCTGGGGAAGGTCAGTAACAAAGCTCCATGGAGTCACCGAGTCCAGAGTTGAAAGGGATCCTAGAGAACATTTTGTCCCCCCCCCCAGCCTGCTCCCACTTAACAGATAAGGAAACCGAGGGTCAAAGAAGGTGAACAAGCGGCCCAGAGCCTCAATCAGTGGGTGACCCTGGGGGCAAAGGGAAAGGGGTCTGCTCCCATCGGCTGGTTCATATCAAGTCCTGCCCCCAGAGTCAAAATACTCCTCCACACATCGCCCCCCACACACTCCCCAATCAAACTCTTCCATTCAGCTCCTGAATCTTGTCAAGAGGAGTGGGGGGTGAGGGGGAGAGAGAGCAGGCAAAGAAATGAGAATATGGGTTTTTTAATCCACAACAGGGTGAAGAAGGCCTCCCCTGGAAAGGGAGGGAGCTGGCCCAGTGCCAGCCTGCAGCTGCCACCTCCCGTCTGAGCCGAGCATTCTGAGATGGCAGGCCGGGGGACAGCTCCATGGCAGCCCTGAGGTCCCAAGGCCTGGGGCCTGGAGTTGGAGGAGCCTGGGACCCAGGCAGGGTGGGGTCCTCCCAGCTGTTACTGTCACAATTGTTAGAGGGATGGGAGATGGAGGAGAGGGAGGAGAGGGGGAGGGAAGAAGAAGGGGTGGTAGAGAGGACTGGAGGGGGGAGGGGGTGAAAGGAAGGGAGCAGCTTCCATTTCAGTAGTAATTTAGAAGCACAGAATATCAGAGCTGAAAGGAGCCTCAGGAGAGAGAACAGAAAATGGGAATTCTGGGAGCTCACACAATATCAGAGCTGGGCGAGGGGGTGGTCCTTAGAACCCAGAATGTCAGGGCTGGGAGGGCCCTTAGAACCCAGGAGGTCAGGGCTGGGAGGGCCCTTAGAACCCAGGAGGTCAGAGCTGGGAGGGCCCT
>JAJPUD010024395.1:0-18126 GCA_023553655.1 Myrmecobius fasciatus | reverse complement strand
TTTAATAATAAGCCCAATTCGTTGATCTTTTCTTTCTATATTTTATGCAACTAAGCATCTTGAGATATAAAATTGCCCCTTATAACCACTTTGGCTATATCCCACAAATTTTGGTATGTTGTCTCCTTATTGTCATTCTCCTGGATGAAATTATTGATTGTGTCTATGATTTGCTCTTTCACCCATTCATTCTTCAGGATTAGATTATTTAATTTCCAATTAACTTTTGGTTTATTTTCTCCTGGCCTTATATTGCATGTGATTTTTATTGCATCATGGTCTGAAAAAGATGCATTTACTATTTCTGCCTTTCTGCATTTGATTTTGAGGTTTTTATGCCCTAACACATGGTCAGTTTTTGTATAGGTTCCATGGACTGCTGAGAAAAAAGTAAACTCCCTACTTTCTCCATTCAACTTTCTCCATAGATCTATCATACCTAACTTTTCTAACAATTAGTTTATCTCCCTAGTTTCTTTCTTGTTTATTTTGTAGTTTGATTTATCTAATTCTGAGAGAGCAAGGTTGAGATCCCCCACTAGTATAGTTTGGCTATCTATTTCTTCTTGCATTCTTAATTTCTCCCCTAGGAATTTGGATGCTATTGCACTTGGTGTGTATATATTTATTATTTATATTGCTACATTATATATGGTACCCTTTAATAAAATATAGGTTCCTTCCTTATCTCTTTTGATTAGATCTATCTTTGCTTTTACTTGATCTGAGATAAGGATTGATACCCCTGCTTTTTTTTTGTTCACCTGAAACATAAAAGGTTCTGCTCCAGCCTTTTACCTTCATCCTATATGTGCCACTATGTTTTAGATGTGTTTCTTGTGGACAACATATTGTGGGTTTCTGGTTTTTAATCCAGTCTGCTATCTGCTTCTGCTTTATGGGAGAGTTCATCCCATTCACATTCACAGTTAGAATAACTAATTCTTTATTTCCTGCCATCTTATTTACCCAAGTTATGTTTTTCCCTTTCCTTTCCCCTTTCTCCCTTCCCCCCTCCTCAGTACTTTGGTTTTGATGAGCTCCTCCCCCAAACAATCCTCCACCCTTTGGATCCCCTCCCCATTTTTTACTCCTTTCCCCTGATTCTTCTATTTTCCCTTCTAATAGTTTATCCCTTCTTTGCCTCTTTTCCCTCCCATTTCCCTCTAGCAACAGAAAAGTTTCTAAGTGATATCAAATGTCTAATTTACACTTTTTGAACCCAACCTGATGCGAGTAAAATTTACACAATGCTCATCCCCCTACCCTATTTCTCCCTATTATATTAGGTTTTTTTGCCTATTTAAGCGATTTTACCTTTTTTTAACCTCCTTTTTTTGATCTTATTTTACCACTTTTTCCCTCTTTTCCCCAGTATGACAACCTTTCCCCCTCTAATTTTCTTTTTCATATTATCAAAGTAATATCTAGTTAATTATACCCCCAAACTTTAAGTATCCCCCTAGTAGAAATAAAGTTCTCAAGAGTCCTTTCCTTTTTACCTTTTTATGCTTCTCTTGAGTTCTGTGTTTGGAGGTCGAATTTTTTGTTCAGATCTGGTCTTTTCATTAGAAATAGGTGAAATTCACCTATATCATTGAATGACCATCTTCTTCCCTGGAGGATAATGCTCATTTTAGCTGGATAGGTTATTCTTGGTCTAATCCAAGTTCCTTTGCCTTTTGGAATATCTGGTTCCAGGCCCTTTGATCCTTCAATGTGGAGGCTGACAGATTGTGTGTGATTCTAATTATTAATGCTCGGTATTTGAATTGTTTCTTTCTAGCTGCTAGCAGAATCTGTTCCTTGGTGCGATAGTCCTGAAATTTGTTCACAATATTCTTTAGGGTTTTAATTTTGGGGTCTCTTTCAGGAGGTGATCGGTGAATTCTTTCAATGGTGATTTTGCCTTCTGATTCTACAATCTCAGGGCAGTTTTCTCTCAGGATTTCCTGGAAGATAGTGTTTAGATTCTTTTTTTCATCATGGCTTTCAGGAAGTCCCATAAACCTTAGATTGTAGCTCCTCGATCTATTTTCCAAGTCAGTTGTTTTTCCTAGGAGATATTTCATATTTTCTTCTAATTTTTCATTTTTTTGTTTTTGTTTGACTGATTCTTGAAGTCTTATTGAGTCATTCACTTGCATTTGTTTAATTCTTATTTTTAAAGTGTTGTTTTCTTCAGTTACCTTTTTAAGCTCCTTTTGTAACTGGCCAATTGAATTTTTTTGTTCGTTGCACTCCTTTTCTACTTCACTAATTTTATTTTTCAATAAATTGGTGTCTTTTTCATATCTCTTTTGCAGGGCATCATGTCCTTCTTGCAAGATATTGTATCCTTCTTGCACTGATTTCAATTTATTGTCCATTTATCCTCCAGTTCTCTTATGAGGTTCTTTATGCAATCTTCCAAAAAGGCCTTTTGAAAAGGGGACCAGTGATGGTCCTTAATAACTTCCTCTGGGGTTTTGTCTAAAGGAACCTCAGGATCTGGGGTCATCCCTTCTTTCTCTCAATAAAAGGTGTCTATGGTGAGAGCTCTCTTTTGATTCTTCATTTTTTTTTTTTTTTTTAGACAGCATGGATATCTCTTTAAGGCTCGGGAAAAAATGGTGGCTGAAGCTCTTTGCCCTGGGGCAATTCGGTGAATTAACTTAATGTGCTGGGCCGGTGGGGGCTAGGACTAAGTCCGATTTACTCCTTACACAAGGCAAGTCTGCCAGAACACCTGCCCTCAATCAGGGCAGAGTGTCTCGAGTGCCTCAGATAAACTCCAGGTGTTCGGAGTTTGGAGTTTGGAGTTTCTGCCAAGATGAGCTGAGTCCCACACTCACTTCTGGCCTATATCCGAGTCCACAGTTTATCCTTCTGTCAGAGTTAAACAAACCTGATATGAAGTTCTTCAGAAAACAGTGTCCAAATATTTCTGGATTCGTTGACTTGAAGATCAGTTCAGAGGCTTTTGTTTTATTGTAGGTTTGAGAGAAGATCAGAGGACACCCAGAGAGTCACGTTTTCACTCTGCCATCTTGGCTCCCTTCCCCTGTTTCTTTATACTTAGAATACCATGTGTTGTATTTGGGTCAGTGCATGGTTTTCTATCATACCTGAAATGAATTCCCTTTTCAATTCTATCTTGGATAATTCTTCTCTTCAAGACACTACTGAAGGGTCATTTTCTATATCAATGTTTTCCTAATCCTTAGAATTCATCCATCAATTTGTTTTCCTCCCAATTACTTTGTATATATTTAGATGTATTCCCTTTATAATCATTCTATATATAAAACTATGTGTGTTTGTCCCCTTGTTAGTAAAAATAAGTAAAACAAATTTATAGTAATATGAAAATATTCAAAATCATTATTGTTTAGAGAAATGCAAATTAGGGGTCCTTCCGGGGGTGGAGCCATGGTGGCAGAGATCAGACAGGATTCTCTGTAACCTCCTCTAACCTCCCCTCAAACCAACAAAATATGAAGCCTCTAGACTGATTCTGAAGCAAAAAAAATCCACAATATCCAGAGAACAACACGATTCTAGAAGAAGATACTCTGGAAGAACCTCAAAACAGGTCTGTTTTAATGGGGCAGGGGGTGGCCTACTGAACCCAGACTGCAGCACAGGGAGACCGGGGCAGGGAGCTGGAGCAGGGAGCTGGAACAGGAGTCAGAACAGGAGTGGGAGCGTTGTGCTTTTCACACACCTGGGAGTCTTCTGCAAGCCTCTTGGAACAATTTGTCCTGATTGTGGGCAGGTGGTTTGGAGGGTCTGCCTTTTGAGGGGGATAGATTGTGAACCACTGAACCCCTGATGAGCATCTTAACTAGCTGCCATTACACAGCACCTTAAAGCAATCAATCAAACAACAGGTCTGATAAGCACCAGAAATAATTCAATCAGTGGAGCTGCCCAGCCCCTGACATAATTCAATCAGCAGAACTGCCCAGTTCCTGAAATAACTCAATCAGCAGAACTGCCCCAGGGCAAATTAAAGCAGCTGTCCCACCTTTGCCCTAAACAGACCTCACACCTTTAAAAAAAATGAATAAAAAACCAAAAAGAGCTCTCACCATAGACAACTTTTATGGAGAGAGGGAAGAAGAGACCTCAAATCCTGAGGCCCCTAAAGGTAAAGCAACTCCAGAAAAAGCCCCAAAGAGAGACATAAATTGGTCTCCATGTCACAAGGCTTTCTTTGAAGATTGCATAAAAAATCTTAAAAGAGAGTTAGAAGAAACATGGGGAAACGAAATGAGATCACTGCAAAATAAAATAGAAAAAATAGAAAAAGAATGCAGTGAACAAAAAAATGTAATTGGTCAATTGCAAAAGGAACTAAAAACAGTAACTGAAGAAAATAAGACATTAAAAATTAGAATCGAACAATTGGAAATTAATGACTCATCAAGACTTCAAGAATCAGTTGAACAAAAACAAAAAAATGAAAAGATAGAGAAAAACATGAAATATCTCCTAGGAAAAACAACTGACCTGGAAAATAGATCTAGGAGAGACAATCTAAGGATTATAGGGCTTCCTGAAAGCCATGATGAAAAAAAGAACCTGGACACTATATTCCAGGAAATCATAAAAGAAAACTGCCCTGATATTTTACACTCAGAAGGCAAAATACTCCTTGAAACAATCCACCGATCACCTCCTGAAAGAAACCCAAAAATTAAGTCCCCCAGAAATATCGTGGCTAAATTCCAGAACTATCATACCAAGGAAAAGATATTACAAGAAGCCAGAAAGAAACAATTTAAATATCGGGGAGCTACAATTAGGATCACACAGGACCTAGCAGCTTCTACTTTGAAAGATCGAAGGGCCTGGAATCAGATATTCCGAAGGGCAAAGGAACTTGGATTACAGCCAAGAATAAGTTACCCAGCTAGAATGAGCATTATCTTCCAGGGAAGAAGATGGTCTTTCAATGATATAGGAGAATTTCACCTATTTCTACTGAAAAGACCAGAACTGAACAAAAAATTTGATCTACAAACACAGAACACAAGAGAAACATAAAAAGGTAAGAAGAAAAAATAACTCTTGAGAACTATATTTATGTTATAGATACTTATAGAATGAGGGTTGATTTTATGAATCGATTATTACATTATGATTATGATATGATTACTGTGATTTTATTATTATTATCATATGATTACTGTGATTTTATGATTATTATTATATGTTTATTGTGATTTTATGAATCTTATGATATGATAAACTGAAAAAGAAATTAGAGGTAGAAAAGGGATAACACTGGAAGAAGAGGAAAAGGAGGTAAAATAAGGGAAATTACATCACATGTAGAGGCAAAGAAATGCAAATTAAAAGAACTTTGATATATTATTTTACACCTATGAGATTGGCCACGGTGATTGAATAGGAAATTGACCAATGTTAGAGGGGATATGAAAAATTGGGATATTAATTCATTTTTGCTGAAATTATGAGTTGATTCAAGTATTTTGGAATGCAATTGGAAATTAGGCCCAACGAATTATTAAATTGCCTATAGCCTTTGATGCAGAAATTCCACTACTAGGTCTATTTCCAAAGATGAATAGGGAAAAATGAAACAAATCTATGTGTTTATAGCAGTTCTCTTTGTGATAGCAAATAACTGAAAATTATAGGGATGCCTATCAATTGATGAATGGCTGAATAAGTTTGGGTATATGATTATGATGGAATACTTCAGTGCTATAGACATAAGGGGCTCAATGATTTTAGGAAAAAAAATGGAAAGATTTGCATGAAATAATGAAGAGTGAAAAGAGCAGAACAAAAATAAAATTGCATACAGAAATAGCAATATTGTTTTAGGAAGGAGTTTAAATATGTTATTTTTATTATTACAAACATCTAAATTAATTATAAAACACAAATGAAGAAAGATACTAATTACATCAGGGAAAGAACTGATAAATAAAAGTACATTTGGAAGAATTTTTCACCCCCCCACACCTATTTGTGTCTAATGATAACCATCTATGTGATGGGTTAGGGAGGGAAGGAAAAAACAGAAATTTACATGATAATGTTATTATGTGTTTAAATGGAATAGCAAGTTGCACATAATAGATTTGCAGTTTCATATTCAATCATCCTTTTTATTATATATATATGTACATATATATGACAAAGAATCAGTCTATAGGAGCTTACTTTTTTTACATATATACACAATACACACGTTTGTATGTATAGTTGTATATGTATGTATATATGTGTATGCATGTATGCATATTTTAAATTTATGGAAGAAAATAAGAATTTCCATAACAGTATAGTAAAACACTCAGGATAACGACTGTTACATAGTAGTAACTTTGTAGTAACTCAATAAATTCTGGTTAATTAATTGATTATAAGAACATTAATAATAGGGATGATAAAGAGGTAAGAGTCAAATATTACTACTAAGTTATAAATCTGGGTCCTTTTTATTGTAATGTTCTCAACAGAAATAATGACATTAAGAAAAGAGGTAGATTTAGGTATAAATCATTCTTCTTTGGACATGTGAGCTTGAATGTCTATGGGACAATCAGGAAAAACCATCCAAGAAGCAGATGATTATGTGTATCTGGAATTCAAAAATTGATATAAAGAGTTAGATATTCTCACTACAGATATCCTTGAGCCCATGGAAATGTATGATTTCTTCAAAAGAGATGGAGTAAAGAGGAAATAGAAAATAGTATTCTAGAGAAGGTAGATGACGAAGGATTATTTACTTTAGGAATATGAGGAGTGATGTCCTGCAAGTTGTTTGAAAGTCAGAAAAGAGTAGTGTAAGATATTTTTAAAAAGGTACATCTAGAAGGAAAAAGTGGTCAACAGTATCAAAAGGTGCAAAGAGGTCAAGGAGATTGAAGATTGAGTCAAAAGTTTTGAATTTTGCAATGAAGAAATCATTGATAATATCAGAAAGAACATGCTTTCAGTGAACATTTAAGAAAGAATACAATAAGCTTTCGTATGAATGCTGAGTTTTCTGGTCACTGGAAATAATAAAGCAAAAACTACTTTATCATCTGTGAATGGTGTTCTAGAAGCCTTCCCTAAAAGATTTAGAGTTTGGAATACATGTCATTTAATGTACTTCCTAATGATAAAATTTTATAATTCTCTGGTTTAAGATTGTTCTCCAACATCCTTGTTTGGCAAATAAAATAGCTTAGACTAGAACCCCAGGCCCTCACTAACACTTTTATTTCTTTTTGTAATACTATGCTTAGTCTCCTAATTATAAGTGAATCAATTCTGTGTTTCATTGTCATATATTACTTTTAATCAGGGTACAAAGATCATATAAATTAATTGTTCATTTGATTAATCAGGCAAGGATTTTATGGAAGAATAATATTCTAACAAAGGCAGGATGGTCCTTGAAGTCAATCTTAGGATTACTAAGACTGAATTACTGTGTTGCTATAAAAAAGATGGATACATATTTCAAATTCTACTGGCAATTAATGAGAAATTATTTGATATATAATTTTCACTCAGTATGCAGCTATTCTGAATTTATTATGTGAAGACAAGCATATATTTTATATATTTAAGAAAATTTGAAAGGATCAGAATAATACAAATAGGGATATCACTGATTGGGTCAAAAGTAGGATAAAGTTTTTCCATTACAAATCGTTCACATAGTCAATACATATTTTCTTTAGACTCCTTTATTTTATCAAGTGATTTATGAACTAACTTGGGATTCATCTCAAGTTTTCCAGGAAATATGTTATCCTGGGAGACTTTCAACTTCTGTTCTGAAATGACATCAGAAACCAATACTTGAAATTTGGCAATTTCCTATGCTAATGAGCTTAAGTTTCAATAATGGTTGTTGTGCAGATTAATTGCAAAGTACTTTAAGAGCTATATAAACTTACCACACAGCTTGTATCACAGATTTATTTTGTTCCTTATCTCTGAATTAAAATGTTATTTGTTTTAAGAGTGTCCAGTTTAGTAGTGAGACAGAAGTAAAAACATAGTATAGCCAATTGAAGTTACAAGATAAAAGTTGAGGTGACTAGAATTAAATAAGACATATTTAGAAATTACACTATACATAGCAAATTAATCAGGTAGTCTTATGATGATCAAAAATGGCATAAACTGAATATTTCATTATTTTAAAAGAAAAACATGGAAAAATACAATCATTTTGAGTACTGTTGGGTGTGTTTCTTCCATATTCATTGAATGGTACTCCTCTGGCCTAAAAGAAATGCAGTTCCCTAAATATCTGGCTTATACTTTATCTTTATAAGACCATGTAATCTGTCACATCATAATCAGTTTGGTATTTCTTGAAATTAGCTAGCAATTTCTTCATATTCAATTAAATTAGTTTTATGGTTAGTTCAATCCAGCTATTAAAATGGCAAAAATAAGCTGATTAGCAAATACATATTCTAAAGGAATTTATGGTTATAGATAAAATACTGGGTAATGTCCACAATATAATGTCCACAATATAGATGAACAATAACAGATTTCATTGATTAAGGCTCTTTTTACTCTCTCAATGTAAAATGTATATATTTCCCAGTTAAATGAGCTGTCTTAATTTAAAAATCTAAGCTTGACATTTTTGGCCAAGCTTGAGAGAGTAAAATAAAAGCTTTGTGAAAATTTATCATAATGGTAGAAATTAAAAGATTCTCATGCATTCTTGGACATAAGTATTCCTAATCAAGACACACTCTCATTTAGAAAACAAAGAAAACCAAGTAATAAACAAGCAATTAGCCTTTAAGACAAGAAAACCTGGGTTTCATATCTGCCTCTGATGCATATTGACTTCATGACCTGGTCAGTCAGTGAGCTTCTAATTGCTCCAGCTAAGTTGCAGAACATTTGTCAATCTACATTAGTAGAGGTAATTATATTGAGAGTGCCTTATACTGATTAAATCATAGGGCTATGCTTATACATTATACATGTATGTATATTATATATAGGCTCAATATGTTTATATTCTGTATACCTATGTGTATGTGTGTATGTGTGTGTGTATGTAGTATATATAGAGTGATATATGTAGCTGTACATCTATGTATGTGTGTGTGTTTTTATGTATGAATAGATTTGCTACAGATACTATAGAGATATAGACACAATATATGATTTTATTGTCATAGGGATCTACTACGTGATGAAACTTCTGCTACTAATATACATTTGTTCTGTTATAAAGAGGTTGTCTGATAGTCAGAAGGAGGATTTGAACCCAAATCTTCCTGAGTTTGAGTAAATTTTGAGAACTATAAGATCCTTAAAATTAAACATATAAACCAGCCATATATGATTTTTTTGCCCTTTTCCAATGAATTAGCCAAGATTCTGAGATATCAATTTTCCTTGTAGGCTCTCCATTTCACCTTAATATAGAGGAATTTCTTAGAGGAATTTTTCACAACAATGAAAGTAAGATATATTTTTTAAATCTAATAGAATAAAGCCCAAGGAGATACTTAGGGTATTTTAAAGGAGAGTGTGACTATGTATAAATTTTACTTTTAAATATATTTAATTAAGTATTTCCTTTGATCTAGAAACTTCACTATTAGGCTAATGCTCTAAAGAGATCATAGAAAAGAACTATATTTAAATTGACTTGTACACATCTATGTTTCTATATAATACATTCATATATATGCCTTTATAATACATAATATTATATATATATATATATATATACATGTATATTTATATGTATAATATCTTTATTTTGTAGTAAAAAAACTACAGAAACAGAAATGTCTGAATTATATAAGAATGTAATGGAATGCTATTGTTCATGAGGAAATGATGAAAGGAATGAGTTTCAGAAAAAAAGCTAGAAAGATTTGTATGATCTCATGGAAAGTGAAATGAACAGAACCATGATAATTCATCCAATAACAAAACATCATAAAGGCAAATAACTTAGAAATAGCTAAGAATTATCATCACTACAATGACCAACTACAATTCCAGATGACTAAATTGAAGCATACTACCTACTTCTTGACAGAGAGATGATATACTCAAGATGCATAATGAAGCAAAACTTTTAGAGGTGGATTACTAACATGGGTATTTATTTTACTTGACTGCATTTGTTACAAAGCTACTTTTTTTGTTCATAGATAATCGTGCACTCAATGCAG
Organism: Myrmecobius fasciatus; assembly: GCA_023553655.1. Classification (NCBI taxonomy): domain Eukaryota; kingdom Metazoa; phylum Chordata; class Mammalia; order Dasyuromorphia; family Myrmecobiidae; genus Myrmecobius; species Myrmecobius fasciatus. The sequence goes on along the minus strand of JAJPUD010024395.1, from coordinate 7,942 downwards.
TCTCTGAGGCTAAAATGAGACAAAGTATAGATCAATTCGCCATTGCTTATAGTAATTTTTTCTTAATAATTAACACCAAGAAACGGATTCTCCAATAGCCACTACCACACCATCCATATATGGGACTATCAGTTATATAGCTAATGGTGAAATATTGAATTATGTGGATAAATTCACTTATTTTAGCAACATACTTTCCAGATATCTCCACACTGAAAGTGAAATGGACATATTTAATGCCAGAGCTAGCTCAGTGTTTGGGAGGATCTGAAAGAGGGGGAAAGAAGAGGTATTAAACTTCCTACCAAACTGAATGTCCACAGACCTATTGTACTGACCTCATTATTTTATGCCTGTGAAAGATGGACAATATATAATCAACATGCAAGAAAACTGAATTGCTTCCTTTGATTTCCCTTAAGAAGATTCTGGAGATCAGATGTCAAGCTTAGGTGCCAGATGCTGAGGTCCTTTCTCAAGTTAAATTGCCAATAAATATAACTACAGAGAGTGTAACTTCAATGGGTTAGCCACTTTGTTCAAATGACAAATGTATGTTTGCCTAGAAGACTATTTTACAAAGAACTCACACAAAGCTCCCTTGGATGTCAGAAGAGATACAAGGAAACTCTTAACATCTCTCTGAGCTGAACATGGAATGTCTTCATCAAAGAAGGCATTTTGCTGTATGTGTGAAGCAGAATTACAGTAGTAGCTCAAAAGAAATGGGAGAGATGGGAATTTAGAGAGTTCAACACTCCAATGTTCATGTGGACTATTTGTGCCTGATCTGTGATAGATACTTTTGGTCTTGTATTGGTACAATCAGTCATAGTAGAACACATTTTAACTTGATTCCCACATAGTCATTTGGTCCCCTACTGAAAGATAATAATCAACAGCAAGTGAAAGAGTGAAAAAAATAAAAAGTTCTTGATTTAAAAAAATAGCAAAGTGGGTTTTCATATCAGTTACCTTTGTTTATGTAGATACTATAAATATAGAAATGACTCACAGGATAGCATGGATAGATATTTCTGGATTCTAGCTGGTCTATGTGTAGGAATGTTTTTTTTTTAAGGAATGGAAAAAAAAGACCTCCTTTTTTACCCACTTACCTTTAACTTTTGAGTAGATTCAAGGTTATACTCCATAATTTGACCCCTTCTTAGCTATCTAAGTTGCACAATGAATAGAAAGTTAGGTCTGATGTCTGAAGGACTTCAGTTCAAACTTAGTTTCAAACCAATTCCATTGGTATCTGTGTGGCCTTGAGCAAGTCACTTATTTCAGCTTGCCTCACTTTACCTAATTGTAAAATAAGGTTGGTAATAGCATCTACCTCCAAGATTGTTGTGGAGACCAAATCCAAATGTTATAACATTTACAAATGCAGATCCTTAATAAATGCTATTCTCTTCCCTTTTCCCCCAGTCCCATCTTCTATTCTACTCAAAAGACAATAACACTAGCAAATAAAGAGAAACTAATTTAATCATTGCAAACACTAAACAAATTAGATTAGAATAAACATATGCTGTAGATACTTTGTGATTGACATAAAAGAAAGTTTTATTCTTATGCAAAGGAATTTCTCTGACATCTCTAAACAAGAAAAGCTTTTAAATCAAGAACATATTGAAGATGTTCTCCTCTCCAAAAATGTCTTCCATCTATAGGCACCAAGTTTAATCTTCACTTAACATCTTATCAGCATTCTTTCAACCAGTTAAGAGTAAAAAAAATATCACTTGCCCTATAATATGATAGGAAATCTCAGATTTATCTTAAATGTACTCAATTACCTTTTCAAAGTGTATTGAACTTTGATTTCTGAAAGTATGGCTTACTTAAATTGTCTGTGTCAGCACCTGACAATATTGTAGATTCTCTGATCAATTTCTTTGACCACTAGGACTCTGAATACACATTGCCACATTTTTCTCACTCCCAGGTTTTATTCTGATTCCAGAATAAAACTGGACTACTTAACTTTGTTAACATTTTTGTAACAATTAACACCAAGAAAGTAAAGGTTCTCCAACAGCCAGTACTACACTATCCATATCTATCAATTATATGACTAATAGAGAAATGTTGAATATGTGTATGTATGTATGTATGGGTATACATATGTGTGTGTGTATATATATATATATATATAACTACATTCATATACATATATACACACAGTTTCTGGCTTCAGTTTAGCATGGTATGTGTATATTTATGTCTAGGTATTTCATTTTTATTTCTGGCCTCAATTTCTGTAACCTTAACATCCAGCCAAATTGGATATTGTTTCAGATATTTTGCCATTTATATTCGAGACTCATTATAGAAAATATGACTTTGTGCTTTATCTTTTACACATTTTAAACATGACAAACCTGTTAATATTGGCCAGGTACAGAAGATGAGATTCCATTTTTTTTCTGCATCATTTCTGGCTTCATATTCATCCTATTCAGCTTCCTTCTTTTTGTTAAGAAAATATGTATTTTATGTATGTAAGAAAATCAAAGTACACTCTTTCAACAAATGTATGCCAAACATAAGAGTAAATGAACATTTCTATTTAAGAGTTGATAATTGACTTTTCATTAATCTATGAAAAAAAAATAAGGACTAGGCTAAGATATTCCATGTTGTCACAAAGAACAAGGAAAAAAAAAGTGGAATCTCAAAGAATTTACCTTATCTACTTCATCTTGTGCAGCTGTTCATTGAACTGTTACTTCCCAAGGCCTAAATCACTTCCTGGTTGGAGGGAGGCACTGAGAAATTAAGACCAGCTGAATAGGGAAGGCCACATTTTTCTGTGGATAAGGCCCTTCAGTAGCAATCAGTAAATTTAGAAATCTACTTCTAGCATTGTCACTAATTAATTCATTATGTGACCTTGAGCAGGGTATAACTTCTCTGAGCTTCAGTTGTTTTCATCTGGAAAATAAGAATAAATAAAAACTAGATATATATTTAATTTATCTGAAAGTATCGTATGAGTAAATATGGGTAGCAGTATAAAATATATACTAATGAAATGAATGAAAAAAACATTTGTTAAGTGCTTAACTTAAGTCCTTAAAGTGCTTGAATATAAATGGTATCAAAGTTATTAGTGGTTTTTAAGCCATCAAAACTTGAAAATATTATTTGTTATTAAAGCTTTAAAATGTGTTAAGGTCTTTGGCATACCTTGTACAAATATTAAAGGCAATACAAGTCTCTTTCCCACAAGAAACTTACATTCTGTGGATTACAATATAGTATTTTTATCTTTCTTGTTGTTTGCTTGCTTTTCTTTCTCACTTTTCTTTATGATCTGATTTGTCTTATGCAGCATAATTATGGAAATATGTACAGAAGAATTGCATATATTTAACCTATATTGGATTACTTGATAACTAGGGGAGGGGAGGAAGAGAGGGAGAAAAATTTGGAATACAAGATATTGTAAGGGTGAATGTTGAAAACTATCTTTACATATATTTTGAAAATAAAAAGCTATTATTAAAAAAAGAAATATACTGTAAGAGCAGAAGGTAATATATACAAAGGACTATCTAGGAAAGAGGCTTTTGTTCAGTGGAACCACAAGAATGAAGTGTGGAAGTCACAGGGTAATTGATTGTCAAAAGCATAAAATATGAGGTAGGTGTGCTTTTATAATTTAGTGAACTTTGGCTATACAGAAGTAAAAAAAAATACTTATTAGCTGAAGCTTCAGCATACTGTGAAAATGACTTCGTTTAAGTAATTTATGCCTTATGTAAAGTTTGCAATCGAGAAGTGATTGTATTATTAATGCTGGGGACCAGTTAAGCATAAAATCATGGTAGGATTACATGAATGGAGCCAACAAAGGCAAGAGGATGAGGGAAAATTGGTAGGATTAGTATAGAACCAAACTTAGATAAACACCCAGAAAACTATCTAAAAATGGGGTACATATTAAAGAAAAGTAGATTGAAATCAAGAAAGCTTCAGATAAAAGACAGAAAGCAAAAAGCAAATGGAAGGGCTCAGGAAATCCATACCTTTTAGCTAGGCAACAGCAGCAAAGGAGACCTCAATATTAAGAATATCATTTGGCATGGTTATTTGATTGTTGAGTTATTGAGACAAGACCAAATGGTCTATTATAAGTACTCTAATCCCAATACTATTTCACATCTTTTCTAGACATCCTGCATAGCATTATTTTAAAAAAAATATTTTTATTTTTAAAGCTTTTTATTTTCAAAATGTATGCATAGAAAGTTTTCATCATTTATCCTTGAGAAACCTTGTGTTACAATTTTTTACTTGCTCCTTTCCCTCCATCCCCTCCCCAATGGCAAGTAATCCAATATATGTTAAATATGTACAATTCTTTTATACATATTTCCACAATTATCATACTGCACAAAAAATGAGATCAAAAAGAGAAAAAAATAAGAAAAAAATAAAATTCAAGCAAACAACAACAAAAGAAGTGAAAAAGCTATGTTGTGATCCACATTCAGTACCCACAGTCCTCGCTTGGGGTGCAGATGGCTCTTTCCATCACAAGACCTTTGGAACTAGTCTGAATCACCTCACTGTTGAAAAGAGCCACATCCATTAGAATTGATCACTGTATAATTTTGTTGTTGCTGTGTACCATATTTCTTGATTTTACTCAGTTCACTTAGCATCAGTTAATGCAGCTCCCTCTGGGTCTTTCTAAAATCATCCTGCTGATCATTTCTTATTGAACAGTAATATTCCATTATATTCACATACGATAACTTATTTAACCATTCTTCAACTGATTTACTTCCACTCAATTTCCAGTTCCTTGCCACTAAAAAAAGGGCTGCTAAAACATTTTTGTACGTGAGTCCACTTCCCTTTTTTATGATCTCTTTGCGATATAAGCCCAGTAGAGAGACATTACACAACAATATTCTTAAAATCCACAGCCCCATGCCAGGATGAGCTCACCCAATCTATTTTCTGTTTCTCATTCTTGGAATCACTATCAAATCAATGCTTTCATTGTTTCTGGAAAAGGTGAGTCAGTAACCTCCTGCATATCATCACTCATTGTCTCTGATACTTTCTAGCTCCAAATACCTTTCTTCAAATACTATTCCATTAAATGTGTCATGCCTTCCTATTAGAATATAAACTCATGATTAGGAATTGTCTTCATTTTTTGATTTTTATATTTAGTGTGGGGCACAGTATTAGCACAGAATTCGGATCATAGTATTTATTCATTCACTCTCAGCCACTATGTTTTACATATACTTCCTAATAAAATGGAATTTCATCATACAGAGTAGTCAATTGATTGTGCATACTTGTCACACCTGACAATTCATGCAATTTAGGAAATTACTATCACTGAATCCAAATCTCTTTTGATCTGGTTGAAACTATCTTTAGCATAGGCAAAAGAAGAAGTTCCTTCTAATACTCCTTCCTGCCCCTGCCCCCTCCCTACCAACTATGTGCAACCCTTGGAGTTCACTCTTCAAATGAAATTTGACTTATGTTGTATTGAGCATAGCAATTTTATATGAGTCCAGAAGGGGATGGAGAGTGATGGGAATCAAATTATCTTTTGCTAATGAGGTTAGGATCTTTTATACTTTGTCTTCTTTTTCTACTGAGGAAGTTTGAACCTACTAAGGGTTATATTAGGATAGAGTTTGAAATTTTTGAACTATGAATTATTATCAAGTTGGTTAATATTTTAAGAATATCTCATTGCAAAACTGAAGCATATGGCATGATGTGACTTATTCCTTATATTCATTCAGTTGCTGAGTTTTATATGGGAGTGTTTTTGGTATTCAAATCATGATAGAATAATGCCAAGAGCAACTGACCCATATTATACAAAAACTTCTGGAGTTCAGGGCCTAAATTGATGGATTCTCCCCTACCCCCAGATCACCCAACTCTCAAAACCAAAACACATTCAGCTTTCAGTTACAAGTATATACAATTAGGATATTTTGAGGGATTGAGGGAAAGTGCAGGAAGTCATGATACTGATCTTTAAAAAGAATAGTTCTTTTAAAATTTTTTTTTAGATGAAGAGAATGTGTGACTCTAAGATAATCCTCTTTATATCAACATTTTCTTAGAATATACCATGTCCCATTTGGGTTAAAATCATCTAAAAATGGGATTATAAAGAAGCAAAGTCAGTTCCCCCAGCAAAAATACAAATAGCTTGACTGTAAAATAAGCACTCAATTTCCTGTGTGTGTGTGTGTGTGTGTGTGTGTGTGAGTAGGGTATGGAGGGTTGAAATGGGCAAAACTATAGCACTCTGAAGCATATAAAAACACAAGGAAGGCTGTTATGGACTGATAGACTATGGATTATTTAGTTATAGGAATACTGAAGCCTGTGATATATAAATGAAACTCTTTTCAGAAAAGATCTAATCTAGATAATTGCTTCCAAAATCAAAACAAGTGGAAAATAACAATGATAATAAATAAAAAATTGCCATCACATATACAAAGGTGAGTCGAAGCAATAAGCTCCTAAGATCAAATCCTGGGCAAGTAGGTGGAAGCAAGTTATCATTGTGTTGGTTTATGTTATTCCTTCCATGCAGATTACATATTTTCCTCCAGATATTTCAAGACCCTACTGGAGCTCTACCTATTACATGTTTCTTTCATCCTGAAATGAAGGCCAAAACCAAAAACAAGAAGAAAACAAAACAAACAAAAAAACTTTGTTCATCTGTATCAGTGATCATTCTATATCTCTCCTCCACTTCAAGGCTAAACTCTTTGAGAATACAATCTATACTATAATCTTTTCCTCTTGTTTTCTTTTAAATCCCCTGAAATATCCACTTTTAAAATCTTTTTCTTTTTTGTCTATTATATCAGTTTATTGAGGGTTATAAATTTGTCCTTCCATCCACTCCCTATTTCCACCTTTATTTCTCACCCCTTCCCTGGGAGGAGACCAACCATGGCTTAGAGAGAGGTGCTGCCCACGGGTTAATCATCAGTCCCAAGGCAGGGAGACAGCTCCCAAACTTCTTTCGGCAAAGGAAGAAACATAGAGTAACTTGGTCAAGGGCACAGCCTTCTCCCTCCCTTCTCTTCAGCAAAGCAAGGAGAAAGTAGCCTGTGGTTCCTCAGGGTTCTGAGGGGCCCATCAATTAAGAGAGGAATTGTCCTCATCATTTTTACTTTTTCCTGCCATTTGCCCTATTCTTCCTAGCTCTAAGTCACTGTGCTTACAAAAATGTTTTCCAAGGAGTCAGCATACTGGACAGATGTCTCTGACAGTGCCACATTAGACAGAACACTAAATGCCTAATGACTTAGACCATCATAGGTGGAAGCAAGTTATCATTGCTTTGGTGGATTTTTAACTTAAATGAGAATAATGATTCTTTTTCTATTTGGTTACTTCATGCATGTCTCACACATCTCCATCACCTTGGGAGCCAAGAACATATGAATTATTTACTGTTTACTTGAACCCTTTGGGCTCTACCTGAGTCAGATAGGTGACAAGTGCTGGATGACCAATTGTGGATGAACTTTAACCAGGTATTTTTGAATTAGGTATCTTGGGTGATTGACTAAATAGTTCAAAATGTTATATTTGACTCCCATGGGTAGCTAGAAGTAGAATGTGATGATGGGATGGTTCTTCAGGGGTTTTAAGCATTTCCAGGAGTAGTACTATACATTAATATTCACAGTTGGGCTGCTGATATCAAAATTCTCAATCATACTACTATCCCAGTTCTTATAGAATCTCATGTCATGTAGCACTATATTGAAAATGTTAGGTGGCACATATTGGTACTCCATCTAGCACCGATCTTATGAAAAGTACAGTTTAAAATCGAAAGTACCACTTCATCCTTCTTAGATTATTTATTTATTTATTTTTTAATTCATCAAAAGTCTGTTTTATTTCTTTT
>JAJPUD010024394.1:0-18808 GCA_023553655.1 Myrmecobius fasciatus | reverse complement strand
TATCTATCTATCTATCTATCTATCTATCTATCTATCTATCTATCTATCTATCTACCTATCTACTTATGGTAGGTTTCTGTCTTTGTGTCTCTGTGTCTCTATTTATCTATTATATAGCTGGCTAGACTTTCTGTCCATCATTACACTTTTTTAATTAGGTATTTCAATCTGAATATCATGTAGACATTTCAATTGAAAGATATCCAAAACAGAACTAATGATTTTCTTCAAAACCTATAGATTTATCTCCAACTTACTAATCTTTTAGACTTCCTTATTTGAAAACAAACAATAGCAAAAACAAACTAAAAAACCAACAATGATATTCTTCCAGTCTCTGGGGTTCTTTATGTTGGATTCCTCACTTTCTCACATCTGACATATTCAATCAATTTCCAAATCTTGTCATTTCTGCATCTTCAACATATCTCACATTCACATTTTTTTTTCTCATACAGCAACTCCCTTACTTTATCCCCTCCTGTCTAGATTATTTCAGTGGCCTTTTAATTGGACTTTGTGCCTCAAGTGTCTATCATTCATACCTTGTCACAATGCTGGACATATAGCAGGTTTTTAATAAATGTCGTTAATTTGATTGATTGGAACTTTATTCCTTTTTTTCTCCCTGTTTTCAGCTGGAAACTTGTAATATCTTTGACCTTTGGGTGAGTATCAATAATCCTTCACATATCTGAAAAATAATTTTTTCTGTCCTCTTTTGAAAAAAAAACAACAACCAAAAAAAAGTATGTGTGATTAGTAATCTTATTGTTGTATTAGAATTAAAATTCCCTATGGGAAAAATTATGTATATATATATATGTACATACATATATATATATATATATATTTAGTAAGTAATCACAGCATTGTTTTTGGCATTATTTTCTTGACAAATGTATATTTCTGTTATCAGGAAGAAATCTTTTTAGGGTTCTACATCAACTCAGCAGTCACAGGTTTGTAGCCTGGGTCCTCAGATATGACATTGGGTTCTAAGTGGCCTGCCACTATTGCAATTACAGACCACTAGCCAACAGGCATAAATGTATTTGCCATGAAAAATAAACCAGCATAGACAATTAGCTTTCAATCAAGGCATCTACTATGATGCCATAATAAGAATAAAGATCTAAGTTCCCTCCACAAAACTGGGACACACTCTCCAAACAGGTATCTGGGAATATTGAACATAAACTTAAGATATAGTGGTAATAAGACATGAGCAGCAGGAACATGTGTGTCCATGCTGCTTACAACTCTGTTTTTGAAATTGCTTAATGTCTTTTCTCTCAATGTGGAATCTTGATGGAGATCCATTCTAAGTTCAATATTACTGCTGGGAAGAGTGTTCACTTGGTTTTTCAGGTTTTGCCCCACTGCCAGAGTGCAACTCTTGATCACCAGGGCTTTCTCTCTCTCTTTAATCTACAACAGCACACTTTTCTGTTAGCAAAGATCTTGTATTACTTCCTCCTTCTATTAACTCTCTCTGTATCTGTTAATTTAGTGTTTTACATATCACCACCTAGTGGCAGAATAATGCTTCTTCAAAATGATAGTGGGAAGGGCATTTGAGAGAAATTCCTTTCTCATACCCAGAGTCAATCTCCTCTCTATGTCATGTTCTTGGTTCACTTCTATCTCAATTTGAACAGCTTTAAGCTATAATAATAGCCTTTTAGTATACCATAAAGGGTATAGGGTTCTTTTCATTCAGTCACTGAAAGTTCTTACTTCACAAAGGAATAATGGAGTGTTTAGGCTTTGTTAATATATTAACAATGCCTGGAGTTAACTCTTTTATTTAACTCTTTTATTTATTGTGGGGTAGGAAACAATGACCTACATATCATCATATAATTCAGATATGCTCTTGGCAAAATATGAAATATATGTACAAGAATTATTCTATTGAAGAATTTGAAGAAATTCCTAAAAGATATCCTAACTGTGCTAATAATTTTTTTCTTATTCTGCTTGCATTTGATTTAATTTTTTAAAAATTATTATAGTTATTTAAATTATTTGTGAATATGCTTTAAAATTAGGTACTATCAGCTCTTAAAGAATAGCAACTAAGGTTTCTTTATTATTTCTACTAAAGTATAGAGGATAGTGTTTAACATATTTAATAAACATTATGTGAATGAATAATTTAACGAATAGATGGAAGGAATAAATGCATGAATGAAGTAAAATTCCTGGCTTAAATTATTCACCTAAGGAGCAAACTCTCCACTATCCTTGTTATGAGTTAACACTGGATAAATCAATAGCAAAATTAAAAACCAAAAGTATAAGCAAAGGCACAACAATATTAATTAGCATGAACTAATAACAATTATTTTAGTGATACTGAATGTGTTTCTTTTTTATTTTCACTTTCCTAAGAATGTAGCAAAAAAAAAATGATGGCACTTTCATTTCTGACGTTGCCAACAAATAGCTAGGTAATATAATGAATTAAGACAAGGGACTTCAGGAAGAACTGAGTTCAAATATAGCCTTAGACATTGTGGTTGTGTTATCCTAAGCAAGAAAATTAACCTACTGTTTTTTGTAATTTTCTTGTTTGTAAAAAGGGGTAATAATAGCATTTATCTCTTAGGATTTTTATAAGTATAAATCTTACAGTAATGTATATAATTTTATATATGTATCTATATGTGTGTGCATATATGTATGTATATAAAATATCTAGAGAGAAGGAAATAAAGAGATAGACTTATCTAGACATATCTATCTATGGATAGTTCTATATCTATCTCATAAGAATAAGAGAAATATACACACATACAAAGAGCCAGAAAAAATGAGGAAGAGGAGGAGAAGGGACAAGCATTTATTGAAGACTTACTATATTCCAGGCACTATGCTAAATACTATGTATACTCTCTTATTTGATCCTCCCAATAATTATATTTTAATTGGAAGTTTGAAGAGTGACAGAATTATCTTAGCATTTTCTTTTGCTTCCTACAGATTAATAAAAGAATTATAGGGTAGTTATTTTGATGTTGAATAATAAATAAAAATTATAACAAACGACTTCAAAGATACAAAGTACTTTGAAGTTAAATCAACTGCAAAATATAGAGAATTCCAGGAATGACTATATGAACTCAAAACTGGCTTCAATAAAGCTGATTTGGTCACCTAATTCTTCTAATTTATGCCAAAATAGATTTGATGAAATGGAAAAAAGGAAACAGGTCCTTGAAAAAGAGAATTTGTGAATTGGGGGAAAAATATGTTGAACAAAACAACTCATTTAAAAATTCAATTGGCCAAATACAAAAAGCCTAAAAAAAGGTAACTGAAGAAAATAATTCACTAAAAATTACAACTGAACAAATGGAAATGAATGACAATGAGACATCACAAATCAGTCAAACAAAACCAAAAAAATGAAAAAAAAATAGAAGAAAATGTTAACTCTCTATTTGGAAAAACAACTGACCTGGACAATAGATATAGGAAAGACAATCTAAGGATTATTGGACTTCTTGAAAACCATGATGAAAAAAAGAACCTCAACATTTTCTTTCAGGAAATCATCAAGGAAAAGTGACTTGATATCTTAGAACCAAAAGATAAAATAGCCATTAAAAGAATTGACTGATCATCTCCTGAAAGAGACCCCAAAATGAAAACTCCAAGGAATATTATAACTCAATTTCAGCATTATCAGACCAAGATAAAAATATTGTAAGCAGCCAGGAAAAAGCAATTCAAATATCAAGGAACTACAATCAGGATTATCCAGTACTTCACAGTTTCCACCTTAAAGGATAGAAGGGACTGGAATCTATATTTCAAAAGTCAACAGAACTTGGATTGCAGCCAAGAATCAGCTATCTAGCTAAATTGAGCATTATTTTTCAGGGAAGAAGATGAACATTCAATGATACAGGTGAATTTTTATTTATTTCTGATCAAAAGACCAGAGCTGAACCCCCCCCCCAAAAAAAATGATCTCCAAATACAGAACTCAAGAGAAGAATAAAAAGGTAAAAAAAAAAAAAAAGAAAAAGAAAACAACTCTTGAGAACTAGATTTCTGCTATGAGTATACTTAGAGGGGTGCAGGTATAATCTGAATTTATTGTGATAATATGAAAAAGAAACTAGAGGTGGAAAGGGGATTAGACTAGAAAAAAAGGAAAATGGAGGTAAAATGAGGGGAAATTACATCTCAGGAAGAGAAAAAGACCTATTATAATTGAGGGAAAGAAGGAAAGGGGATGAACACTGTGTGAATTTTACTCTCATCAGGTGTGGCTCAAAGAGAGAATATGAGATATATTTGACTCCACAGAGAAACTTGTCTTATCCTACAGGGAAATGGGTGGGGGAAAGGAAAAGGAAAGGAGGAGGCTAATAGAAGAGAAAACAGAAGTAGTAGGGGAAATGTATAAGAAAGGGGAGGGGCTAGAAAGGGGCCATTTGAGGGAGGTGGTAGTCAGAAGCAAAATAGTGGGGAGGAGGGAAAGGGGGAAAGGAAAGAGAAAAGCATAACAGGGTAAATAAGATGGTGGAAATATAGAATTAATCATTTCAATTGTTAATGTGAATGGGATGAATCTTTCATAAAACAGAAGTAGACAACAGAATGGATTAAAAACCAGAATCCTAAAATGTGTTGTTTACAAGAAATATTTAAAGCAGAGTGATACATACTGAGTAAAGGTAAAAGGCTGGAGGAGAATCTATTATGCTTCAGGTGAAGTAAAAAAAGCAGAGGTAGCAATCCTGATCTCAGATTGAGCAAAAGCAAAAATATATCTAATTAAAAGAGATAAGGAAGGAAACTATACTTGCAAAAGGGTACCATAGATAATGAAGTAATATCAATACTAAATATATATGCACCAAGTGGTATAGCATTCAAATTTCTAGAGGAGAAGTTAAGAGAGATGCAAGAAGAAATAGGCAGCAAAACTATAATAGTGAGTGATCTCAACTTTCCTCTCTCAGTACTAGAAAAACTGAAACACAAAATAAATAAGAAAGAAGTTAAGGAGATAAATAGAATTTTAGAAAAGTTAGCTATGATAGATCTTTGGAGAAAACAGAATGGAGACAGAAAGGGGTACACTTTTTTTTCTCTGTGGTTCATGCAACCTTTCCAAAAATCGACCATATATTAGGAGATAAAGATCTTAAAATAAAATGCAGAAAGGCAGAAATAGTAAATACATCTTTTTCAGATAATGATACAACAATTATCACATATAATAAAGAACCAGGGAAAAATAGATCAAAAATTAATTAGAAACTAAATAATCTGATCCTGAAGAATGAGTAGGTAAAACAAGAAATCATACACACAATTGATAATTTCATCTAAGAGAATAATAATAATGAGAGAATACAACAAAATTTACGGAAAGTAATCAAAGAAGTTCTTAGGGAAGGTTTTACATCTCTACATGCTTATTTGTATAAATTAGAAAAAGAAAAGATCAATGAATTGGACATTCATCTAAAAAAGCTAGAAAAAAAAAAGAAAAAAGTAAAAAAAAAAAACAGGTTAATACAGAATTTGAAAATCTCAAAATAAGAGATTAATAAAATTGAAAGTAAAAAAACTATTGAACTAATAAATCAAACTAAGAATTGGTTTTATGAAAAAAAAACAAAATAGGTAAACCTTTAGTTAATTTGATCAGAAAAAGGAAAGAAGAAAATCAAGTTGTTTGTATCAAAAATGAAAAGGATGAACTTTCCACCAATGAAGAAGAAATTGGAGCATTAATTAGGAACTATTTTGCTCAACTGTAAGCAATAAATATAATATTCTAAGTGAAATGGATGAATATTTGCAGAAATATAGATTACACAGATTATTAGAGGAAAAATTGCTTAAATAGTCCGATTTTAGAAAAACAAATTGATCAAGCTGTTAATTAACTCACTAAGAAAAAATCTCCAGAGCCGGATTACTGCAAATCGACTGTTTTGCCAAGGAGGTATTTCACATATTCTCTATTTTTTCACTCTTTTTAGTTTGTTTCATTGATTCTTGCTATCTCACAAATTCATTAGCTTCCATTTGCCCTGTTCTAGTTTTTAATATGTGATTTTCTTCAGTTATCTTTTATATCTCCTTTTCCATTTGGTTTATTCTACTGTTTAAGGAGTTCTTTTCTTCAGTCACATTTTTTGTCCTTTTCCAAGTTGTTGACTCTCTCATGCATACCTCTTATTTCCTTTCTCATTTTTCCTTCTCCCTCTCTCATTTGTCTTTCAAAATCTTTTATGAGCATTTCCAAGAAGCCTCATTGGAATTGAGACCAATTTATTTCACTTCTTGAGATTTCTTCTGTGGACATTCTGTTCTTATCTGAGTTTGTGTTTTCGTCTTCCCTGTCACCACAGTAAATTTCTATAGTCAAGGTTCTTTTCCGTTTCTGATTCATTTTCTTTCCTTTTCTTTTGGTAGTTCCTCTTTTTTTATTTTATTTTATTTTTTAATTGTTAAGCTGTCAAGCTCTTCTCCTGGGCTACAGGGGGCGCTGTCCAAAGCTTCCTGTACAGCTCTGAGCTGTACAGCTTTGAGCACAGCACCCCCTTGTGTTTACAGGAGGTAGCTTTTCCTGTTCTGTTCAGGAAACAGCCTGGTTTCCCAGAGTTCTGAGGGGCATTGGAGGCTGCCTCTCTGCTGTGCTCCTCTGCTGAGCCAGGACTGAGGGTCTTAGTTCTGATTTGCTGTGATGTAAGACTCTCTCACTGGCTTTCCCCGAGTCTGTCTGAGCTGGGCTGAAGGTTCTTTTTACCTCAATCAGTCTGACCTTTCTTGAAGCTTTTTTCAGCCTATCTTGAACTGTTAAGTGTTTTCATTCTATCAGACTGTGTTGAGAAGCTTGGTTTCAGGTGATTTTTGAGGGAAAATGGAAGAGCTCGAGCAGCTTCTTGGCTTTACTCCGCCATCTTGGCCCCAAACAGAAGTCTCTCTTGGTTCCCATAAACTGCACTATAGGAGTTGAACTTCTATGTTATGTCCTTTTTAAAGGAAGAACTTAAAAGTGTAAGAAATCCACTCAGCAAATACAAAGCATTGAGGTTTCTGGTAATATAGCTATGACAGTGGCAATCAGCTTCATAACTAATAGATTTTCTGAAATTCAAAATCATCACTGAACTGAGACTATTCCAGTTTTACTACACATGTGAATTGTATTTTAAATAAAAGTGCATGTAAAAAGGAACCTCACCAGAAATCTCAACTCATTATATGCATGAGATGAGTAACATTCCTCACCAAACTTAAAATCTGTATCTACCGATGGAATTGTACCTAGCAAATACATCTTATTTTTTCATTCAGTGTAATTATAATTATGTGCTTTTTAAAATAATTTAATCAATTCTTTCACTATCTAGAGTTCTGCTATCTGTTATACTTCCTTGTTATGGGATTTGCATCATCCCCGCCTTACACTATCTTCTATCTCATCTACAAATATATTTTAAAGTAAATACAATTGGACCTTTTTGCCAGTGCTGTTTTACAGGAATATTGGGTTCATATATCGCCCAGGTTCCCTCATTTTTTTTTCAATCTTTGCACATCTTATTTCCCTTTAAAGGCTTGGGAAATAAATTGAAATAATTAATACAAAAAGAAAGAGGAGTGGGATGCTCCCATTCTATATGTTCTTTGGGTTCTCTCATAAATGTCATATTTTATCTTTGGTTACAATTACATATATATGGAATTTAAAAGAAAGATGATATTGTAGAAAAAAGGGTACAGTTTAGTAGAGAATTCCCCATAAATGTTACCATGGTGAGACTACTGGGGGGGTCCATAATGTTATTCAACATACTCCAGGCATTATAATAAGATTAAGTGCAAGACTCCAGCTAAGAAAAGTAACGTGTATTGAGTATATGTAGAACTTTAAGAGCAAAAAATAGCTTTCTTGAACATATGAAGGAAAATTATCATAACAAAAGGAAAGCCAGAAAAAAAATCATTACCTGAATTTAGTATAATTCTTAGTTAAAATTTTTAGGTTTTAGTTAAAAGTTCTTTAACTAGTGGATCATCTTGCTATACTCAGTGAAAAACACTTTGTGAGAATCAACAACGAGAAGCCTGAGTTAATACAAATTCCTGAAAATTCACAGCACAAATGCATAAATAATAGAATTTTTTTTTGTTTTGTTTTGTTTTGTTGTGTTGTGTTTTTTTTGCTTATATAGAAGAAATTATTTCAATATAGAGTCATACATAGTGTCAGAGTCAGCTATGTGACATAGTACAGTACTTCTTTATGATTCCTTTCACATGAAAAGTTTTTATGCAACCCCGAGTATGCTGGTATATAAAATAGGTATGTGCATCAAAAATTTATTCATAATAAATCTTAATTTCACAACTCCCACATTCAGTTACACAATCCATATGGGGTCATAACCCACATTTTAAGAAGTTTTGGTGCAGTTATCACATCAATGACTAAAGGGATTGGTGTCACCAAGTCCTGAGTTCCAATCTTGCATTACTGATTATGAGTATCAAGTACTTTAACCTCTGTTCGCCTAAGTCTCCTCAACCAATAAAAGGGACAATAACAATTTTTCTCACAAAGTTGTTATAAGGATCATAACCTATATTAATGCTTATTTGTTTCCTTCTGTATTATATTCATATGCCATAATTTGTTCAGGTGTTCGCCAGCTGTATAATATTTTTATTTCTAGATCTTTGTCACTATAAAAGTTTGTCCTAATAGTTTTTCTTTTTCTTTTATCTCTTGAAATATAGATCTAGTAGTAGGTTCAATGGCAAAGAGTATGGACAGTTTAATGGCTTTGGGAGCATAGTTCCATATTGCTTTACAGAATAGCTGGAATAATTCATAGCTCCATCAACAGTTCACTAATGTACCTGTTTTCCAGGAGCCCTTTCTACATGCAATGTAAGAATTTGTTTTGCTTGAGTGTACATATTTATCACAAGGGGTTTCTTTACTTTTAAATTGCAGTTGGAGAGAGAAAATAAGTGCTGGCCAATTGAAAAACAAAGTAAAAATTAAAAAACAAACAAACAAACAAAAAAAAAACTATGCCTTTCTTTGTGTGTTAGTTTCTCACTGCTTTCCATAATTATTTCTGAGTTAGTTGACCCTTAAAACACTTCAATTAAATGGGCTCTCAGGAGGTCTCTATACAATGCCAGCATGACTAGCTCAGGAGTGAAAGAGCTACTCAATAGCAGGTTGGTATACCTGGTGCCAAGCATCTGGCCCTGTTTTGCTTTCCTTTTCCTACTAATGACAGAAACAGCAGATTGTTTTCGCATTGTGTAAGTGCTATTTCAAAGCAAATGAATTGTTTGGGCAAAGTCACAAAAACACCCAGCACTCTTTCAAAAACCCACATTTGGGAACATGGATATCTACTGTGTTACCTCCTGAAACAGATTGTCTTCTTTATTTTGAGCTCACTTTTCTCTCTAAAACTATAATAAAAGAACAATGGAAATTTTTTAAAATGACTGTTACTGTTAGCATTTTTCTTCTCTAACTACATTTAAAACATGCTTTTCCAGAAATGAGATAAATGAACAAAGCATTACATAACTGTCCATAACTTCCAATACCCCTAAGAAAGCACAGGTATAGCTTAAGAAAATGGCCATTTATACATAAATAATAGTATATTAGACGGGTTGACGCAAATCCTTATCTCAGTCTACTTTATAAATGGGAAATGTTGTAATAGGGAGCCATCAAGTCAACTGAGAATTTGACTATTCATATTTGAGATAATCTCCTGCTTGCCACCACCTGCTATGCATTACTTACGCAGCTCACTGGTCCACTAGAGAGAAGCTGGAAACCATTAAAATGATGATTAGCCTATTCATAAAAAGAGTCAGCAGACTGTCAGCTATTAACAGGAAGGCAATAGTGGGAAAATGGAGGGAAAACACATAGGATCCTGATAAGGAGAGTTGGATGATATAAGAGAATCATGAGTACCAGAAGACAAACTTCAAACCACAGTAGGAAATAAACTGAGACAGAAGAATTATAGTCCCAGGTGAAAAAGTAAACTCCAAATATGGTTATCCCTAATACCTTATCTTAACTTTGAACAATTATTTTTTGCACAACAATGGCATTTCTCCTGGGTCTGAGGGGAAAAAAAGGATCATTCTACTACCATTAAGACAAAGAAGCCAGATTTAAAATGATAGACATTAGTTGAAGCTGTGATTTTTATCCTTTCTAGTAATACAAGTGTGTTTGCTAAATATGTTGTTTCCCACTCTTTATCAGTGGAAATAAAAGGGTTTGTTTTTTGTTTGTTTGTTTGTTTGTTTTTTTATTTTTGTTTGTTTGTTTTTAAGGAAACTTAATTACAGGTATCTTTTCAATACTCCCCTCACTTCAGAATGATTTTCCCCCTAGCTTTCTAGCTGTGGAGCCTTCCATTGAGCTCAGGGGATCTAATTATACTAAGAAGTGAGTCTTCCTAGTGGGCTCTAATAAGCACAGTTCACTGCAGAATTTTACCAGTGTGTGTCAAAGGCCCACAACTGTGTGGGACTGATGCTAGGGGCATGTAATACATTGCTTAGTAATATAATTGCAGTAAACACTTACATCATTACTAGGGCACTGCTGGAATTAGAGCAGAGGCCACAGCAATGGGAAGTTATCGTTTCATTAACGCTGATCGGTGGGGGTCAAGGTGGTAATGAAAGGGCTAAAGGGCTAATGATCCCACCTACAATAAACACTATTTACTATGTGGACTTTGAGCATGCTCCTATGGTAGCAGGAGTCTTATGGAGGGAATTGTGTTTACCATCTGTTCTCTGTGCTTCTTGTGATTGTTTCTTTCTGCTAGCCTACTTAAAGTGACCTAAAAGGCATTGAAAAGGGAAGTACGAATGAGTGTAGGAGGAATTTATAAAAAGCCAAATTAAATACCAGAAGCATTAAATAAGATCACCTATTTCTACATGCCCTATCTTTTTTTTTTTTTTTTTTTTTTTTTTTTGCTAAGGCAATTGGGGTCAAGTGACTTGCCCAGGGTCACACAGCTAGGAAGTGTCTGAGACCAGAATTGAACCCAGGTCCTCCTGACTTCAGGGCTGGTGCTCTATCCACTGCGCCACCTAGCTGCCCCTACATGCCCTATCTTTAAAACAAAAGTATCTATTCCTTTTAAACTATGGCTAATAGTCAACTATTCTGAAAAAAAAATTTTGATGCTGTATGAGCAAAGTCAGTGAGATCTTTATATTCTTTGATATCATTACTTAGAACATAGTCCAAGGTGGTATAAAAAAAAAAAAAGTATTAAGTGGCTCAGACATACCAAAAAGACCTTAACATCTTTTTCTCTGGTACCAAAAGCTGGAATCAAAATGGTTGCTCATCAGTTGATGAATCACCCAAATGTATTAAAGTAAATGACTTTTTGGAATATTACTTTGCTCTACATAAAGATGAATATAAGCCGTTTAAACAAATATTATTAGACTTACACAAAATGAAATAGAATTAAAAAAGCTCAAACAAGAAAACAATATGAATAAAATGATAAATAAAACAATAAAAACCCAACAAAACAGATCAATTTGAGTATTAAATCTTGGTCTCAGGGATTAGAGGATAGATATATATTTTTTTTCTTCGCTGAAGTAAATCATGCTATATTATGCTATTCAACATGATTGTTATTTTGATAGTTTATTTTCTTATTTTTGTTACAAGGGGACAATTCAATGGTGATAGTTATAGGGAGAATATTTCTGTAAAGCAATGGCTTTATCCCTAAGGATAAAAGATATGAGCAGTAGTTGAGCTACTTCAGACTTTGGCAATGAAATACATAAAGATAAACTCAGCAAAGTCATCATATATCATTTTGACTATGAAATTTGAATTTACCTAAGATATCTGAAAAATGAGAAGATACAATTGACCTATTAACAAAATACCTTTGATTATTTAAGTTAGTGTATATATTGTTTGCATATTAATATAGGTACCCATTTTCCTAGTGTCACAGTAACAGATACTTAAAATAATTTTTGTTTTTTTGTCTTTTATTGTCTCGTAACATAAAAAGCCCAAAGTAATTGCAATTGACCTTCTAAATATAAATCTGCTAAGAAAAAAAATATCTGCTTAGTTTTCACAATAATATAAAATCAGTATATTAATTATCAATTTCACTGGTGCAAGAGGACCTGTTGCAATGTAACCTTCCAGAGTAGTTTTACATTGCAAATACAGACATTTCTTTGTAATCAATATCACTTGTGCCAATATACTGAAATGAATTTTCAATGTAAAATTTTACTCCCTATAGTCACATAGATTGATGTACTTGCTACACCAAAAATCCATTCTCCATGTGATTATTCCTTAAAACTTTACACAGACAATTCCACCAGCAATGTTAGGAAATGATTGTATGAAGGGAACGTTACTTGACATCCCTGTTGCCTCACTGGAACAAATCTGGCTAACCATAATAAATAGCATAGTAGTTTTGGCTATCCAGTTCAAATCTATTTCTTCTCACTTGGGACACTGGGACAATTTAATCTCAGGATTTATGAAGTGAGAACAGATAAACAAAATAAGGTTGAAGGAATTGATGAAAAGATGTTTTGAAAAAACTTTTATTTTTCTATCAGAGATCAAAAAATAAATATAGCCATGTGACATAATCAGACTGTTCTACCTTAGAGTTCAAATATAAGATACTACCAATTCAACTCTTAAGATCCTAGATAAAGCTTCAATCCAGTTGGAGCAGAGTGTCTTTATTACATTTAGAATGTAGGCATAAAAACCTCATTATTTTCATTACTAAAAATTATCTTAGAAAATTTTAGCATAATGGAGAGAGTGCTATACTTGAAATCAGAAAGTCCTCACTTCAAATCCTGCTTCAGATATTTACTAGCTGAATGGTCATGGGCAAATCACTTAAGTTTTTTGAGGCTTAGGTTTCCTCATCTGCAAAGT
The DNA here is from genome assembly GCA_023553655.1 of Myrmecobius fasciatus. Taxonomy (NCBI): domain Eukaryota; kingdom Metazoa; phylum Chordata; class Mammalia; order Dasyuromorphia; family Myrmecobiidae; genus Myrmecobius; species Myrmecobius fasciatus. The sequence continues at coordinate 5,796 of JAJPUD010024394.1, read as the reverse complement.
GTTGATAATAATAACTGTAATATCTACCAGCCAAGGTTGTTTGAAGTTCAAGTAAAATAATATAGGTAAAGTTATTTGCAAACTTATTATGCAAATGCTACCTATAATTCTTATAAGAATTCAAGCAGAATACTAGCTATTTGATTCTCACATTTACTGATGTTCAATATAGGAAACAGCAAACATTCTAGTTAATCTGCTGTATTTGGATCACTTCTAGCTAACTTTTTTTCCACATGTAGTTACTTTCAAGTTATAGATAACAGAGAAATAAGTTCTTAATTAAGTGTGTATGTATATATAAAATATTATTTTTTTAAATAATTAATTCAAAGACACAGAAGTATAGTGATATAGAAAAAATACTGAAATAGGAGTCAAAGTCTTGGGTTTAAAAGTGAAATCAAGATGAGGCAGCAGCTCCCTGAATATACCCCTCCAAATAACTTTAAGCAATATCTCAAATCAAATTTTGTAGTGGCAGAACCAACAAAAGGTCAGAGTGAAAGATTGTTCCAATATAAGATAACATAGGAGATTTGTAGGAGAGATCTGTGATACAGGTTGAGGGTCAGCCTAAAAACCTCATAGGCAGCAGCTCTACAATGAACTTTTGAAGTGACTAAGAGTAACTTCATCAGCAATTTTAGGAGCTCCCAGTCCAGAAATTGTAAGGGGGTGGGAGTGGGGAGGCCAAATAACTGGTTAGGAGGAGATTATAGTGGGACTTTTTGCTGTCATTGGGTACAGCTAGTATTGGCTGGCAACCCCATTGCCCATATGCACTTACAGGGCATGAAAGCATTTAAAACTTGCAAAGTCACAGAACTATCTCTGAAATGTAGCAGCATGAAAAAACCTGAAGCTTGGGGCAATGCCTCCCCACAACAAGGTGAGCAGAGCCCAACTTTCACATACAGTTTAAAATAAGAACTAAGCTGGGAAATAACAAAGAAAGAAAAGTACTACAGAAAAGGGAAGACTGAGACACAGTTCAGAAGAAAACATCTTGAAAACAATTAATTATAACCAAAGCCTCTCCTTAAGCAAGAACAGGCCAAATGAAAAGAGAAAGCAGAAAAATGCACTAAAGAAAATTATTTCTTAAAAATTAGAATTCAACAAATGGAAGCTAATGGCTCTATAAAGCACAATGAAACAATAAACCAAAGTCAAAAGAATGGTAAAAGTAAAATTTGAAATATCTAATTAGAAAAAAAAAAAAAAAACAATTGACCTGGAAAATCTATTGAGGAAAGATAATTTAAGAATTTTTGAAATATCTGAAAGGCATGATCAAAAAAAGGAGCATAGACAACATATTTTAAGGAACTCTAATAAAACTCTCCTGATATTTTAGGAGGATAAACAGAAATTGATAGAACACACCAATCATTTTCTAAAAGACATGACAAAATGAAAACTCCCAGAAATATGATAGGCAAATTCCAAGCCTCCCAGGTCAAGAATGTAATATTGCAAGCATGCAGAAAGAAACTATTTGAATCCCATGGAGTCACAATCAGGATCTTATAAGATATAATAGGTTTCATGTTTAAGAAGTGAGGGGTTTTGAATATTATATTTTAGAAGGCAAATAAGATAGGATTACAAGAAATAATACTTACCCAGAAAAACTAAGTGTAATTTTTCAGGAGAAAATGGATATTTCATTAAATAAAGGACGTCTAAGCATTTTTGATGAAAAGATGAGCTGAACAAAACATTTGATATATAGACACAAGATTCAAGAGAAGCATAAAAACGTAAAAATGAAAGAAAAATCATAAAGGATTTAATAAGGGTAAACTTTTTGCATTCCTGTGTAGAAAGATGATGCATGTAATTCCTAAGAACTTTATTTTTTATTAGGAGAGTTATAAACAATCTACATTGACAAAAGATATGAGTTTTTATCAAATCTGTTGGAATAACCTCAAATGAAAATTAAAAGATAAGAAAAAGGGCTGTATGGGAAAAGGGAGAAGGGAGAAGAACAAATGTTATCCTTGTCTAGAGAAAACAGTGATGAATTTTAAGTATAATTGTGTTTTGGTTTTACTTTATTTTTCTTGCTTTGTTTCCTACTAAATGACTAATATGGAAATATGCTTTGCATGATTTCACAGTACAATTGATACCATACTGCTTGCCTTCTCAGTGGTGTTGAAAGAAAGAATTTTTAATTCAAAATTCTAAAAAAATGTTAAAATATAATAAACCAAAAGAAAAAAATTGGATTTACTACATTACCTGTGTGACTTCATCAAACTCACTGAAAACCTCTGAGTCATCACCTTCACAGGTTTTTTAAGGTGCTTAGAGATAATTTAGACAAATGTTTGGAAAATATAAAAATATAAGAAATCACTATCATTAACATATAAATGGATTAAATATAATTTAAGGTACAGAAAGGCAGGCTAGAATGTTTATAATATTATACAAATGAATATATACTTGAATAATTTTATTCATAAACTGAATTTGATTCTTAAAGAAATAGTATTATGTTAATTTTGTCTCTTGATGTCTGGGTGAGAGATAACAAATTATTAATATCAATTTAATCAATGCATTTTACTTATAAATCCAATATATTTCCTTTTGTTATTTTTGACAATTAGGAGGGTTTAAAGATGATGTTATCAGTCAATTTGATCCATCCTGGACAAATATTTTAAACAATCAACAGTCATGTGAATGTAAAAATGGGAAAATTATTTTATTTGGTGTTCTGAGTATTGGTTTAATTTAAGCATTGAAGAAATTGTAGAAGATGTACAGATATTGATCATGATAACTATAATAACCTTTCATTTTTATGATACTTTATAGTTTTCATTTTCACATTCATTAGACCTTTATACAGCTTGTCATCCTGAGATTGATGTCTTCTTCATCTCAACCCTTTAGAATATTTGGCTTCCTTCAGAGTTCTGCTATGGTGCTATTTATTAACCTCGGTCGCTCACATAGACATTCTTACTGTCATTCCTTACCTCCTCATCATATCTTGTATTTACTTATTTGGATGAATCTCACAACCCCCTCAAGAGAATAAGAATATAAATTCTTTAAGATTTTTCTCTTTCTAGGGTCTGGCATAATTACTTGTTTTTTGTAGACAAGTTAAATCCAATTAAATTAAATTTTAACATTTCCATTTTTTTTGGAAAGAGAGTGATACACTTTAAAAAGTTATTATTGCCTCCTATTATTAGCAACAATAATAGAAAATCAGAAATTAAGGTAGCTATACTATCATACTGTATATATGTAATACATATCTATTTTATTTATATTATAATGTTCTATCATACTTAGTCAAAGATGATGGATTTTTAGTATCTCAAAACAGTGCTGCTGGAGTTGCTTTGAATCTTTTTATTCATTAAATATGTATCAATTTTATCCTTTGCTCAGTATTCATCCTATTCCCTTTATGCCTACATTTAGGCCTGATTTTTAAAAGCATACTTCCTAAACTTGACTTTATATACATATTTTGTGTCGTGTATTGTATTTCATACAAAAAGATTAAATTCTTGACCCTTCCTCATACATCAACAAAATCCCAATGTTTAGAGAGGCCTCAGGAGCCATCTAGTCAATTTTATACCTAAATAAGAATTCATAGAATGACAAATCCCAGCAAATACTGTAACTTTTCTTTGGAAATTCCTGTGAAAGATCTGGGGGTGTTAGTAGATTACAATTTCAATTTAAGTCAACAATATGATAATTAAGCAAAAATAACTAATTTGACTTTGAGTTGCTAAGGAAGCATAAATTCTAAAAATAAGGATATCACAGGACCATTGTACTCTGGTAAAGACAGACAGTATTTAAAGTGTGGCGTTCAATTGTTAGAACCATATTTGAGGAAGGACATTTATAAACTGGAAAGAATCTAGGGGAGGACTTTATTCTAGTAAAGTATCTCAAGGTAATATTATAAAATGATAAAAAGAAAAATAATCAATAGAATTAAAATATTTTTGAAGAACTTTTTTTGTGGGAAAGGAATTAAAAGTGTTTTGGGGACTGTTTTATTACTAGAACTCAGAACTAGTAGTAATGTTTGGAAGAGATGTCTGCTTCACATACCTGGAATGTACTGCCTTCTAACCTCTGCCTCCTAAGAGAATGAGCACCATTCATTCCATGATTTACCTATAGATAGTATTTTCTTAAACTCCTAGTTTAATGCTCTCTCCATTTTCATCTTAAAATGTCTATATTTATCTGTTTATATGTCAGAAACCTTCAATAAAATGTAAACAACTTGAGAACAGGGATCATCATTTTGTTTCTTTTTATTCTTGTTACCTAGGACAGTGCCTTGTACAAAATCAATTCTCAATTAATGCTTGATGGATTTGACTGAAAGCTGAAAAGAGACAAATTAGTTTTCATGTAATCTTCTTTCTTAACAATTAGAGCTATCCAAAAATGTAGCAGTCAGCCTTGAAAGATGATGGGTCTCTGTTCAGTAGAGGTATTCAAGGAAAGACTTGGATGTATTGTAAAAGGAATGATGTTTCAATTAGGAGTTGAACTAGATTACTACTAAAGGTATATAAATATGAAATTTTCATATTCCATTTATGAATAATAATATTTATTTAAATATGAAATAGTATGATTCTCTGAAAAGTCTCCATTTCCTTCTTTGCAATATTTATCCATTGCCTTTTACTCCATCTGTGGGACCAGAAAAACAAGTTTGATTTTTTTTCCCATGTGGCAGCCTTCTAATATTTGAGGCATTTGCTTAGTAGGGCAGATACTTAGTTTTCTTTTCTACCACAGTAATGAGTTTTCATTATTCCATGTGTATTCATTTACTTAGCTTCCATGTAATAACTAATACAAATTCTCAGTGGTAACTAGGTATACAGTAAGTATATAAAGAACAGATCATAGTATAATTCTCTATTAAGCCAAACTAAAAATGGATACCCACATGTGGTGGAGTGATGGGAGGCATAGAGACAAGAATTGTATGTGCATATATGCACGCACACACACACACACACGCACGCACACACAAAGAGAAATATCAACAAAGGGAAAAGTAATACAACTGAAATTCCCCTAATAGGAACAACCAGGAATAGTGGATCACTTTGTATACACACACACACACACACACACACACACACACAAATTAAATAGGAAACTAGGATGACACAGAAGTTAAAACAATACAAAATATTATAAATGCTGACCTGGTCATTCAAGCAAAAGGTATGTTTGAAGGTGGCTGTCCAATATATCTGACATAGATTCAATAGATTGTATACTCATTAAAAACAAAATCAATGTAAAACATCAAAACAAGTTTCTATGGGCTCATATCTCAGAAACCTCATATTCATGTTGTAGAAATGTAAATTACTTCTCTACCTCTACCTCTAAATATTAAATTACTTTGTTCTACACCATAAGCCAGCTGGTAGTTCATATAGTAGTTTATGTCACCCACTATATCAAATGTGTTTTCAGCAGTTTTTGTCTGTAAAGTCCTTGAAAAACAGCTTCTGGCAGCGTTTGCTTTCTTTGCTTTGGAACTAACAACACTTAAAATGATTCCTGCATACTTCTGCCTCTGTGCAGTACCTCGGACAATTCTATAGCTACCAGTGTCTGTAAAAGATCACTGTGGACTAAAAACTAAAATACAACCAATATGTTGACATTCCTAATATTCAAACAATAAATCAAAGAACAAAAATCTTTACCGGCACACAGTTATTATTGACAGCAATCCTTTATAAAATTATCCAAGAT
>JAJPUD010024393.1:0-18810 GCA_023553655.1 Myrmecobius fasciatus | reverse complement strand
CCTTCAAAGGGTCATCCTTCCTGAAGAGTGGAAAATTAGTTTTCTAAGACTCCTACAGACTTCTATAGAAACTCAAGTTTATTCTGTATTGGAAAAGTCATGCCTTGATCAAGACTATCTGCCTTTGTTGAAACTGTAGAATGGAATATCCAGATCCTTAAGAATCAAAATACATTTAGTTTGATTTTAGATATAATGAAATTCACCCAAAACCAAACCTGTGCTCTCTTGACTAATTAAATAAGCAAACTAAAACCAAGATGTTTCTATAGTAAATGAACAGATAGACAATATCTACAAACAAAAGGATTTAAGCTCTTCTCATCACATCATTAAATCATCAGTAAGCAAATCACATAGAATTTATAAAACTATCTTATTAGATGCCCTATCAAACAACCAAACGGGATACATACCATCAAAGCTGCCCTGTTCAGAAGCCATATGCAACAGCTGATTGTATGTTTCAATGGAAGGTCGGTAAACAAAGACTCCTGAATTGAAACAGTCAGGCCATCCCGGGTCTGGTGCTGCTGATAACTCCTCTCTCTCAAAAAGCTCATCAATATTTGTCAGTACCTAATTCAAAAGGAAAACAGGGAATTTATAGAAAATTTCCCTATCATGTCCATTGCCTACAATCCTCCGACATTAAGTTTCTACAGCATAAGGTGGCACTTGTCAGAAGTCCCAGTTTTCAATAAAAAAGGGATAGATTCAAGATGGCCTGTTTATTTTCTTCTGACCCCTGTCTATTTTGACATTCGATGTTTTTATCACCCTCTACTATCAGTCTTACCTGCATTCCTCTGAATACTTAACAGATCTCAGTTGCTATATATAATCTTTTTTAGCCAGCATGGACATCTAGACTCACCAGAGTATCTGCATCCATGAACACACATTTTGAATACTGAATCAGAGACCAGCAGTGGAGTTTGGTTAACGTGACACCCAGTTCAGGTCTTTTCATTAAGGTTAGATGAGCAGAATCCCTGCTATCCAAGATGTCAACCAGGATGACTTCATCAAAAATCTTCTCTAAAACGTTCCTGTTAAAATAAAGTCCAGTTGGGTGGGTTAATTTTGCTAACCTGCTTTTCCTCCTCTTTTTCTTCTTTTTGTTATAAGGAAAGGCTTGTGGAGCAGAAGATAGGAAAGGTACATGTTCAAAATAAAATTTTTAAAATAGATAAAATTTTAAAATAACTTTAAAGTTAAAATAAAATAAAATTTTAACAAAAAAAAATTTAGTTCACAGAGGTCAACACCCTTTAGAAAAGCAGAAAAGTCAGAACTAGTAACTCCATTGGGACACAAGATTGCTACTCATCTTATACCTTATATTTTTTTTTATAAAGCTTTTTATTTACAAAACATATGAGTGACCTTTCAACATTGACCTTTGCAAAAAAACTTTTTTTTCCCAAGCTTTTCCTTTCCTTCCCCCCACCTCCCACCCCTAGATGACAGGTAATCTAATACATGCTAGATAGGATGAATTATATGACAAATACAATACATGTATACATATCTATACACTTATCTTACTGCACAAGAAACATCAGATCTAGAAAGAGAAGAAGAAAAAAACAACCTAAGAAGGAAAACAAAATGCATGGAAATATTCACAGAAAGCGTTAAAATGCTGTGTTGTGATTTACTCTCAGTTCCCACAGGCCTCTCTCTCTCGATGTATATGCCTATCTTCATCGCAGAACAACTGGTTTGAATCACATCATTGTTGAAGAGAACCATGTCCATCAAAATTGATCATAGTATAGTCTTGTTGATGTGTATAATGTTCTCCTGGTTCTGCTGATTTCACTCAGCATCAGTCCATGCAAGTCTCTGCAGACCTCTCTGAAATCATCCTGCTGGTCATTTTTTACAGAACAATAATATTGCATGACATTCATATACCATAATTTGTTCAGCCACTCTCCAATTAATGGGCATCCATTCAGTTTCCAGTTTCTAGCCACTACAAAAAGGGCTGCCACAAACATTTTTGCACATGTGGGTCCCTTTCCCTCCTTTAAAATCTCTTTGGGATATAGGCCCAGTAGAAACACTGCTGGGTCAAAGGAACATACCTTATATTTTTTCTATCAATTGGTTATTCTATTAAAATTTCTATACCTTTGCTATCAATTGGTTATTCTGACAAATTTTCCCCACCATGCCATCTATTCTATCATATTGTAGGACAAATTGTGCCTCTCAGATACATTGTAACTTGTTTCTTTTGAATCATACTTTATGAAAATTGATAATAAAAGTGTGGCCACTGTCTCTCTTTTCTTTCCCTCTCTCCCCCATCATCTGGGCAAGAATATAACATTGTATTACTCTTTCTTATCTCTAATATACTAGCTGCTGATTTGCAAACCAAAGAAATCCCTGGCAACTATGATTATTAACTAATTGCAAACAGGCATTCCTCTGCAATAAAAAACTTTTTTGGGGGGAGGGGAAGGTTTCATTCTTATACAGAACATTACACTACCTTAAAAGATAGTGTTTGCTAATTTGCTTATCAGAGGCAAGGAAAAATAAAACCCCTGATACACAGTATATTCCATCTCTAGGAAGCCTAGCTCCTTTCACAACTCAACCCCACCTCCCAATTGTTAATGTTCTCCCAGATTACTCATGTGTGTATATGACAGCTAGCATTTCTGACACATACTGGCTGTGGGACTTTGGACAAGTCCCATGAATTCTCAAAGAATATATTATCAAAAAGTTTCTAGCCTGGTTTGTTAAAGGGAGTTCCCTGTGCCATGACTAGTCCATACCCCCGTGTTGTGTATTTGTGCACCTGTTCTCTTTCCCCAGTAGAATGGGAGGCTCTTATTTCATCATTGTCTCTAGATCTATCCCCAGCACTGAATGCATCGTACACAATAAATAAATACTTGATCAACCTAATAAATCACAGAAAGGATACTTAGACTAGGGGTTTCCCACCGCTGAAATCGGAGATCCCTTCTACCATTCACTTACTCTCTAGGAGATGAGTTATATAGAATTACATTTCCCCCTTAAAATAGTTAGAAGTCATGAACATTAGACATATGAAACTGTATCACAAAAAAAAAATCTCAGGGATCAGCAAAGCCAAGCTATTTACTGGTCTAATTTTCTGGTGCTGCTGGTTTCTGAATTATGAAGCTTATTTAATAAGCATTTGCCATGTTCCTGCCTAAAACTACTGTATTACTCCTGTTGATCAATGGGTAACAAATGTAGGATATGTTCTTGTCTCAATATGACAGAAACTAACCAATGGAAATTTAATGAAGTTCTTTTTTTCTTTTCTTTTCTTTTTTTTTTTTTTTGCTGAGGCAATTGGGGTTAAGTGACTTGCCCAGGGTCACACAGCTGTTACGAGTCTGAAACCAGATCTGAACTCAGGTCCTCCTGACTTCAGGGCTGGTGCTCTATCCACTGCGCCACCTAGCTGCCCCTAACGAAGTTCTTGAGAGGAACAAGTGACCATAAATCCCACTAACAGAAAATTAGTAAACATGCCTGTTCTTGGAGATAGCCTACATCTACTGACTGTGTGACTTTGAACTAGTCTTAACTTCTCAGTGCCCCCAGGCAACTAGGTTACTGATCTATAAAGGTAGTGTTTCTATACCAGACATTCTTCACAATAATTAAAAAAAAAAAATAAGTCATAGGTCAGGACCAACCATCAAAAAAAATAATTCCAATATCTAGAATATTCAAAGAATTAAGTTCACAGAATTAAACTAAAAGAGAAGGCTCAGAGGACACATGATATCTGTTTTCAAGTCCGTGAAGACTCTCCACAGTAGGGATTAGATTTGTTCTGTTTAGCCCTATTTCAGCAGTGAATGAGAGCTGTAAAGAGGTGAATTGAAGCTTGTTTTTTCCCTTTTCTCTTTTCCAATGAGGTAGGAAGGGAAAAAGGAAAAAAAAATAGGTTTGGTAATTAAATAAGTAAAAGACTTTTTTAAAATTTAGGTTTCATGTCTGCATAACTAGTGTTAGATATAGGTAAAACAGGCTGCCTCAGGATATTCTTCCATCATATATCTAGAGAAGCACTTGACAGATGAGAAAACTAAGGTCCAGACTGATTAAGTAAGTGTTAGAGAAGCAAGATCTGAACCCAGTTTGTCTCTATTGCCCTTGCTGGAATGTTAAGGCTCTTTCTAAACTAAACTGCACTGCCAGGAGGTAGGCATCTCTTCTCCCTAGAGGGCTTCAAGTAAAAGCTGAATCACCATTTGTTAGGTATTTTATAACAGCCACAGAAGTTCCTTTCTACTTTGAAATTCTAGGCATCTTTGCTGGAAAGGATTTTAGAAATCATCTGGGAGAGGCTGACTGCTAGATCCCTTCAGAGAGGAGGAAAGAGAGATTCAGAGGGAGAAGGACTTGCCCAGAATGGTACAGCCAGTTTGTTACTAAAACTGAGGTTCTGAGCAGCTACTCCAAGACTATTTCCAGTCCATCTCATTTCTATAACCGAACTGCAGTAAACATCAAGATCAAAACAATTCCCAAAGTTGGGAGAAAGAAACATTTTCCAGTTCACCCCAAAATTAACAAAAAGAAGCCAATGAACAGGCCTCCTGCACTCCAGCCTCCTTGCTAACTCCTTATATGCATTTTCATGAATAGACTTCACAGTAGGAAGCCTCCTCTCTGACATCAGTCCTTCCTGACTCCCAGGAACAGAGGTGCCACTATGCTATAGAATGCCCTCTTTTCAGGTGCTCTTGGCACAGAGTCTAATTTTTGAAACAGTAACCATTCAATTCGCAAAAGAGGGTCCAAGTGCAAGTAAATACAAAACAGAGCTCCTATAGTGAGTCTTCTTATTTTTTAAACTTATATTAAGCCCCAAGGAACTGATTCAGATATTTACATTTTAACTTTCTAATACTAATAAATAAATGTGTGGTAAGTGAATAAGTAACCTTCATATAGTATGTGAGCTATATAACAACCCTATGAACTATGTACTGGAGCATCATTATTCTCCTTTTGCAGATAAGTATTTTGAAGCTCAGAGAGTTGAGGTGACAAGTGGGATGTGTTAGAGGTATCATCTGAATCTAGGTGTTCCTGATGGCTTATCCATCATGGTATCCACTCTACCAGGCTGCCCCATCTAGGAGCCAAACTTTCTATGTATGCATTGATAAGTTAGTTTCTGAAGAGTAGTTGGTCTGTAAGCCAAAGAGGCCAGAAATAGAACCAGCAAAGACAAAGCTCAAAGACATGGAGTGTCTTACCTCATAGACTCGGAGACCTGAGGGGTTATCAGCACTGTTAACCTTTTGGTCGTTCTGTGTTGTTTCAGTGAAGAGCCGAGCACCAAAGCTCCTCTGGCGTAGGAGTCATTTGTTGACAAAGTCACAAAAGATTGATCTTAATGCAAAAAGAGATGACATTGATAATAGTATCCCAGAATCAGGAAAAAGCAAGGCAGAACATCTATTCTCTTCCCAGAGGGGTTATCAGTTATTGCTTGCTTCTCTTGATCTTTTGGCTAAGATCACATGTACTTTCTACAAGGGAAATCCCCTATTGCCAAAATAAAGCTTTTTTTCTTTTAATGTCCTTTAGTCAGAACAGCAAATCTGAGATCATATTTGCTTCTGGACAAAGAGGACATAGCTGTTAGCAGAGGAGTTTGGGTCACACTCAGGAGGGCGAGGAAACAATGACGAGATAAATACTAAACTTAAGGTTTAACTCTTATTCTTGTCATAGTCATTTAGTATAACCCTCTCATTTTACTGATGAGGTAACTGATACTCAGAGAGATTTAGTGCCTGGTTCAAAGTCATGGATTTGAAACCAGATCTTCTAATGCCCAAACTTCACCACACAATGCTTTGAAATGCTGACTTAACACTAAGAGGAACGACACACCTGAAAATTAATTAAATGTAATGAAGTGATCACACAGTAAGTTCATTCAGTTTTCGTAACAAAGTGACTTCAACTAGATGAAAAGCCAAGTTTAAACACAACTGCCAACAGGAATCTAGATGATCTGAGAGTAGTACTTGAGACTTTAATCTTATTTGTAGCTTTTAGTTTAAATGCATGGGCATGTAGCCAACTATTTACTGAAAATCAGAGTTTGTAGAGACTCAGAAATAAGCAAAATGAATTGTGTATAGGGCGAAAGGCTCTGCATTGGGAGCCAGAAAAGACCAAGGTCCAAATCTTGGCTCTGTTACTCTCTGCAAAACACAAAAGCAAGTCATCTAAACTCTTTGGTCCTCAGCTGCCTCATCTATAAAATGGGAAAGGTGACCATAGATTTGGCCCTATAAGGGAATTAGATTCACTCCTTTCATTTTTTCAGATGAGAAAACTGAAGCTTTAAGAGATTAAATGCTTCCTCTTGGGTAACAGAGTTCTATTCAATGTCTGAGGCAGATTTTGAGTTCAGGTTTTCTTCCTTGATCACATTATGCTGCATTTTCCTAGGCTGCTAAGGACCCTCTTCCAAATCAAAATATAGAATTCTTCAGTTCATCTAAATTGATTTTGTTTGACCAATTCTCAAAACATTTGAACTATTCTCCTTCAAAAAGTGACCCTAAAGAACAAATCCCACTCTTTAATTTTTCTTTATAGAACTAAGTAACCTCACACACAATTCCTAATGAGCTTGGAAAGACTGCAGGAAGTTGCAATCTATTGAGCTGCTAAAAAGGTAGTCATTCAGAGGTATAGCTGCTAGTGTTCTGCCCAGAGGAATGTAAATTTTGAAACCTTGCAAGGTATCTTGGGGTTTAAGGGCAACATTTCTTTTTTAAGAACCAGTTCAACCCCAAAGTCATCTCCAGTCATTCTCATCTATATCTTGCCACTGGACCCAAATGGCTCTGGAGAAGAAAGTAAGGCTGATGACTTTGCACAACTCATCCTCAGTTCAATCCAACTCACTTGCAAGCCACATGGCATTGCCTCTCTGATGTCATGATCATCTTCCAGAACAAGAATGAGGGACAAACAACAAACAAAGGGGAGCCAGAACATCCGAGGATTTTTCCCCCCAATCAGTGGGTTTAGAAATAGAAGCCTAGAGACTATCAGGATTCTTTCTGGGACAAAGTTCTACTAGGCTACTTATTATGCCTCATATAAAAACTCCTTTAAGTATGTTACCTTCCAGATGTTAAAACTGGCTAGTTCCTTTCAAATAACTGCAGAAAATTATTTAATAACAATCTTAAGGTATTTAAATAAAATACAGAGGCTACTTAAATGCCTTGACTGGCACTTCCTACTAGTGAGTTAAGTGTTTGTAGGGCCAGGAAGTCATGAATTTCCTCACATCCCTTTAACCAATTTTTAATCAGGAGGGTTGATAACTGTGAAACCATGGAAAGGAAGGGAAAGAAAATGGCTATGTCAAGAGATAGCTAGAAGAATAGGAAAACTGGGAAGAAAGGGAGGGAGAATATTCCATCCCTGAGCATATTATCAAGGAAGGGGAAGAAGTCTAATAGTTTGTTGAATGAGGAGGGAGGAAGTAGGTTCAGATCCTAGTTCCAGTGCTTTCTACCTGGGTGACCTTGGCTTGCAGTTCCCTCCTCTGTAAACTGAAAGGCTGGAATTAGATGGACGCTTTCTCATTCATCTTTATCTCTTATTACTATAGAAAATGATAAGTGCCAAGTACTTTGTCGTTGTTCTGCCTTGTTTTCCTTCCTATGATCCATAAAAGGTGAAGTGGAGTTAATGGTTGTACAGCTGACCTCAAAGTCAAATAGGATTCAAAGTCTTGCCTCAGATACATACAGGCTGTATGATTTGGGGGCAGTCATTTGATCTCTGCCAGTGCCCCCACACCTCTCAAAAGACTACATCTGAGGGGCATTAAAATCAGTATTTATAGAGATTCTTTCTACCAATGAAATTACAGTTTTAGTTTTAAAAATCCATCAGTTATGGTCCCCAATCCTTCCGGACTTGCCAATCACTTGCTTTTAAAGAACATTGAAATATCTTTGAGAATAGCCTTCTGCTCATCTCACTCAGTTGAAAAATATCAAAATGAAGAGGTTGGATTAACCTTCTAGGATGCGATATTTATTCATTTGTTATGTGCAACTATTAAAAAGAATGATACAGGAAAGTCACCCACATAAATGTGATTCAAAGATCAGAGAAAGGATAGTCTGGAAGAGAGAAGAGATATTTCTGGTAGAAAATGTGTTGGGAGAAGTAGAAGGTGATTGATCACAGGATATAGCGCTATAAGGGACTTTAGAGTTCAACAAATCCAATGCTTCCATTTTGCCGACGAAGAACAGGAGACCTACACAAATCAAATGATTTTGGCTTTGGTTACCTGACCAAATGGCAGAGCCAGGATTCAAAATGAAGACTCCAGACTCTAATTTTATTCAGTATAGGTTCTGGAAGGAGGATGTTATTGGGAGAGGGATTCTTTAGCAGTCCTTTAAAGCTTATGGGCCCCTTCTTGGAGTAATGTTTTTAAATGGATAAAATGCACAGGATCATCGGGATAAGATTACAATTAGGAAACCAACTATATGAATATTTATGAAAATACATTTTTAAAAAGCAGTTAATGGATCACTGGTTAAGAATCCCTGTGGGCGGAGGTATTCTCCTTCCTGGAGAGTAGTTAGCTGTACAATCACATTTATTACAACTACTGGTCAGTGGCAGGATTGGACTGTAGGCCGTATCTGCTGCATTTCCTCATTCACCCATCCTGTCCTTGAGCCCCCATCTCTGGGCAGACGTAGCATCTTAAAGGGCTTCCTTTTGCAACAAGTGGGCTTCCCAAAAGAAAGATCGCCTTGAGTCGAGTCAGGTCAGCGGGAGTCCCAGATCTCTGGGACATGCTCCCAGCGGGCAAACGGGCAGCCAGACACCTCGTGCCCACTCGGGCTGCCCCGGCTCCCCGCAGCCCTGCAGGGCCGGCCTAAAAATAGGCGCAGACCAAGGGCGATGCAATGCCTAGCCGGCCGGGGTGAACCGCACCCGGGGCCTTCTTTCAGCGGAGCAACTAGTTTCATTCCTTCCCGCGGGCCCTGACGGGAAAAGGCAAGAAGCTCCGGGGGATCCCGCAGTGTCCGGGTTGTGAATGGGAGAAGGGCATGTCGGGGGTGGTGGTGGGGGGCGAGATCCCTACCCACCCCCACCCACCCCAGCAGCAGCTGCTGCAGCTGTCAGTTCTTTAAAGGGGAAGGGAGGGGGCGCACAGGAGAAGGCGGCTGGCAAAGGGGTGATCCCGCGGAAGAGAGGGGAGGTCAACTCCCCCTCTTGGCTGGGGGGTGCGGCATGGGATCTCCAAGGCGCGCTGACACCTGGCTAGGAACAAGGCAAAACCCGCGTAGGGAGCCTCCGCCTCCCCAGGCCGTCCCGGAGAGGGAGGGTGATAAGCGAAGCAGAACAGCCTGGGGGGCCCCACACACAAACCTCAAATTTCTCCACCCCACCCCCACCAATCAACGTACCCTTTCGGGGTTATCGGGCTCCCAATAAGCCCACTAAAAACAACGCTCTCTGAGAGCGAAATAGAAAACGAAAGGCCGAGGAGGGGAGCAGAGAGAGAAGGAAGAAGGAAGGCAGGACAGAGAGAGCTGGAAGAGACCAAGTAGCTCCATTGCTCCTCCAAGCGCCCCGCGCGCAAGGAGAGACCCAGGGCTAGACCCAGCTGGCCCAGGGAGGTTCCCCGAGCCCCGCCCGAGCTGGCCCCGGACCTACCTGTCATGGTGCCGGCAGTGGAGGTTGCTGGGGAAGCAGGGACTCGAGTTTGGAGCACAGGGAGCCCAGGCGCCGGGGCGAGGGGGCACCCGAGAGAAGCAACTGAAGAGGGCAGAGCCGGCAGCTAAGTCTTATACGACACGGTCACGTGGAGCACGTACGCTGGCTTTCAGCTCTGCATCCTTCCTGCCCGTGGGTCGCCGGGTTGGGCTGCTCCAGCTGACCGCAGCAGCCAGCTCCTCTGGGGCTTGGCCAAAATGTCTCCCTGAGACTCCTCGGGGGAGCGCGTGTCAAATGACTCGTGCGTGCAGTCCCCCGGATTAGGTGGGAACTGCCCCTTGCCCACTGTCAACAAGCGTTCTGCCAGTCATTCACCCCCTCCTCCAGGTGGGGAAACCGAGCGTCTTAAACTTGTGCAAGTCTGTCCTAGGGTCAGGAAGGGGGAGGGGAGGCAGAGCAAAGCCCCATTACTTCCTTTCAGCTCAAGGCTGCTTCATTGCTAGGATTAGAGAGTACTTCTTGGGCTAGGGAGTCAGGATGTCCCCGCTGACTTTTGGAACACAACTTCAGAGGATTCCCATTTTCCAGGGAATCTCTCCTTCCCATCACCTCCATATTCCTAATGATTTTTAGCTCTTCCATTTAGGATGACAAATCATAAAATCACAAATTTAGAGCTGGAAAGGATTGTAGAAACCATATAATCCAACTGCTTCATTAGGTGGGTGGGTAGGGGACGTTGAAAAAAAAAAGTTTTACTGTTGCCTATATGATATTTATACCATATGCTCCAATCCTGTTTTGTAACAAAGAAAAACATTTAAATTAAACCCAACTGACAGAGTAACCACTTCAAACAATATTTCAGGGTTATTTCTCCAAGACTGAGACGGATCCTTGTCATTGTTTAAAGATCAAGTGCCTTTTAGTCCAGTGCCCTCATTTCACAGATAAAGAAACATGTTCACAAAAAGAGTTAGAAGCAGAGAGTAACTTGAACCCATGTCCTCTTACGTCAAATCGACTGTCTTCCCACTATACCACAATGATTTCCCTGGTTAGAGAGAGTTTGGTTTCATTTTGTTTTAATATACCATTGAGCCAAATGTCACAGAGAAGAATTTTTATTTAATTCAGAGTTGTGGTTCAGACATCTGTGAGCTTGCATTTTAAAGTTTGATAATCTATATTTCAATTTAACTTATTTCCTTTGTAATTCTATGTATATAATTTTGTTTGTTTAAACACATTGTTCTGAGAAAGGGTACTTTGGTTTCACCAGGCTGTCAAAAAAAAAGGTAGACCTAGCAGTATAAAGATAAAACTAGATTAATAGGGAGCTAAGGAAGTTTACTGACCATGAAAGTGACTGGGTCCTACCTGTGTTTTAAGAAAATCACTTTGACAGTTGAGTGTCACATAGATTAGCCCTGCTCAAGAATAGAATGAAGTTTCTAACAAGAGACTGAATGACTAATTGTAGAATATGCTACAATTGGGTTCTTTTTGGACATGAGTTGTGTGATAGATGTGCACAGAGATCCCTCCAGTACTAAAATTCTATGATTCAGTAATGTTAAGGTCTGGCTTTTGACAAAGCTAATGTGACTTCTAAAAATAAAATTTTATTGATGTTTGGTTTATATTCGCTTTTATTTTCCATTGTTTAAAGAATAAAAAAGAGGGGGAAAGGTTCAGTAAACTAACATTTTATATGTGGAAAAACTAGATATTCCACATCCACCATTTCTGTAGGCTTATGGAAGCATAGTGGTATAATATCCAGATCAAGGAAGATGATACTTGCTTCTCATTATAGTTTGTAACATATGGAAAATGGTATTTGGCACTCTGTCCCATATCTTGAAAAATTGGGAAATGTGCTCAAGAAGCATAATGAAGGGTCTGGAAATTCCATCCTATAATGAACAGTTGGATGGAATGAAGGCTGAGTGGGAAGACCTGATAGCTAGTCAACTATTTGAAGGGCTGGTGTGTAAGACAGGAAGACGACTTATTCTTGTGTAACTTCTGAGGACAGGACTGGTAGTGGGAAGTAGCCGTTATGGGGAAGCAGTTTTGGCGTGATATCAAAAAAAAAAAATGTTTTCACAGTTATAGTAACATGGTCCAAAACTATAATGAGCTGTTTTGAAGTCAACAGAAAATTTGTTCAATCAAGGGCTCCATGACTATTCTTCAGAGTGCTCTGAACTAAAGATTAGATCATGTGATTGTTACTAATTCTTCCTCTCCCTTAAGCCTAAACCACCTTCTACATGAAGCCTTTCCTATTTTCCCAGTTGCCCCATCTCCCTGAACCTACCCTTAGTTTTTATATATTTCAAATATATTGATTTCATCTACGTGCCTATTGTTTCTCCATGAATGTAAGCTCCTTAAGAAGGTGGACTATTAGTACAGTTACACTTAGGACCTACTTAATTACTTACTGGCCATAGGATCATAGATTTAGAGGTGGAAGAAGCTTTCTAGCTCTTCTAATCTAATCCCATCATTTTGCAGATAAAGAAATTGCTTCTTCAAGAGGTGAAATAACTGGAAAGAGTGCCAAAGGATTTGGGTTACAATACTGGTGCTACTTACAAGTAGTGTACCAGATTTTAAATGTCACTCCTTGAGCCTTAGTTTCCTCATCTGTAAAATTAAGGAGCTTCTGAGACCTTTCTAGACTCAGACTTTTCTACTCACCTGATAAAAAGTAGATGAAAATGTTAAGTTCAAGTTAGAAAAGGAATTCTATCTGTTCTCAGGTAGGGAAAGGGGGACTTTCTTAGCTGTTGGTGAATTAAGTTTCAACTGTTTGAAAAAACTGATGATAAGAGACAGAAAGTCTTTTTCCTCCATATGTCCATCGGCATAGTCATCAGTAGTTCCAGTCAGGTGATTACAGAGTTAGCATCTGAAAGACCACTTCCTTCCCTCTTTCAATAATTCCCCAATGTCTTGCTGGTGCTTCAATTTTCTTTAATAGGGACAAAGACATTTCTTCTATATTAAGCACTGAAATTCATTCGCACTAAATTATAAACAGTTGATTTCCTACATTGGCTGGCTTATTTTTTTATGCAACTGTTCCCAGATGTTCACGATATTGATGATTGAACTTAATGAGGATATTTGCTTGGTGTGATATATAAAGCACTTTATTAATAAATATATAAAATATGCATTATAAAAATATATAATATAATATGTAACAATGTGATAATATATAATGCAAATTTTAAATATTATTATTACCTATATAATATAAGTATAATCATATAATATATAAAAATAAATACATAAATAACAGATAAAGCATATACATCATTTTATTAATCATGCTAGCAATAATTAATAAAAAGGGTCAGTGACACTCTTGAATGCCAAAGACCTCTCATGGAACCCACTGAATGCTAATATACCCTAGCCATTACACATTTCTTCTAGTGAGTAGAGAGCTGGCTTTGGAGCCAGGAAAACTGGGATCGAGTTATTGATCCATAATGGTATGTGACCCTTTGCAAATCATTTAACCTATTAGTGTTCATATAAGATTATAAATTGAAGAAAAGGTGCCAATCTCCATTGATTTTTCACTAGGGAATTCTCTTATACTCTAAAATAATAGCTATGCTGTGAAATAATAATAGCCAATATTTGTACAGTACTTTAAGTTTGCAAAATTCTTTGTGTGTATATATATATATATATATGTATATATATAAAATCTTATTTGATCCTCACAACAACCCTATGAATTAGGTGTTTTTATGATCTTCATTTTCAAACTGAGGAAACTAGGGCTGAGAGAGATTTAAATGACTTGCCCAAGATTACACAGTACAAGTCTAAGGTCAGATTTGAACTCCTTTTTTTGTCCCCTTGCCTTGCTTTAATTATAGGTTTAGTCTCTATCCTATATTAGTTGTAAAATTATTCAATAAACATTTATCAAATACTTACTATGTGCCAGGCACTGTGCAGATATTTAAAGTGTTAATAACTGATCTCAGATCCTTTTCTATTTTAATAGGTGGAGGAAATTATCAGAGACTAAAGAAGGGTTACCTGAGGAGGGAAAGTGGAAAAATGGAATATTAGGGATATGTATATATATGTAAAGGATAAACTTGAAGGAACATTCCATGAAAAATGGCAAGACCATAAAGTTGCTAATCCTAAAAAGTGGTAAGAAAACAACACGATCTTCTTTGGAGTTAGGAAGACCTTAATTCAAATACCACCTTACATACTTATTGTGTGACATGGGGCAAATAACTTATGGTGTTTCAAGGTTGTAGCAGCTAAATCTTGTATAATACTGATTGTAGATCCTCAATATATAAGGGTTTTTATATTGTTTGCAATAAAAATCTTACAAAATATTGCAAAAATATCCTTAACTTGGGAGCTTTGAAATTTGGGTAGTTTGGCTTGGATATAATCTGTTCTCCAGATAAGCTGATTTTCTAATGAAATGTTTAATATTTTCTTCTATTTTTCATTCTTCTGATTTCATTTTTTCTTGGTGTTTTGTAATGTCATTAGCTTCCCCTTACCCACATGTAGTTTTCAAGGAATTATTTTCTTCCTTATGTTTTCTTTGTTTTCAGTTGGTTAACTTTTCACAATTTTCTTGCTTTTCTTGGATTGCTCTTTTTTTTTCTAACTTTTCCTTGATTTCTCTTCTTTTATTTTTAAAGTCCTTTTAAAGTTCTTCTAAGAATTCTTTTTGGACTTGTGACCATTTGACATTTCTCATTGAAAAAGGAATAGCTTTTTAAGCTCCACTATCTTTCTCTGAATAAGAACTCACCTTCTCTATCCTCATAGTAGCTATTTATGACTGAGTTCTTTCCCCTTTGCATACTCATTTTCATTTTGTTTTTTTAGTAGCTTATTATTATAATTAAGCTGTAGGTCCTAGGTGTGAAGGATGATGCCCTAAGTCTCAGGTCCTTCTTAGTGTTATTTTTTTATTTTATTTTTTATTAAAGCTTTTTATTTACAGAACATTTGAGTAATTTTTCAACATTGACCTTAGCAAAACTTTCTGTTCCAAATTTTTCCCTCTCCTTCCCCCCACCTCCTCCCCTAGATGGCAGATAGTCTAATACATGTTAAATATGTTAAAATATATGATAAATCCAATATATGTATACATATCTATAGTTATCTTGCAGCACAAGAAAAATCGGATCCAGAAAGAGAAAAAAAAAACCTAAGAAGGAAAACAAAATACAAGCAAATATCAACAGAAAGCATTAAAATGGTATGTTATAGTCCACACTCAGTTCCCACAGGCCTCTGTCTGGGTGTATATGGCTTTCTTCATGACTGAACAATAGGAACTGGTTGTAATCACCTCATTGTCAAAGAGAACCATATCCATCAGAATTGCTCATCATATAGTCTTGTTGTGTATAATGATCTCCTGGTTCTGCTCATTTCACTTAGCATCAGTTCATGTAAATCTCTCCAGGCCTCTTTGAAATCATCCTGCTGGTTGTTTCTTACAGAACAATAATATTCCATAACATTCATATATCATAATTTATTCAGCCATTTTCCAACTGATGGGCATCGATTCAGTTTCTAGTTTCTAGCAACTATAAAAAGGGCTGCCACATGTGGATCCCTTTCCTTCCTTTAAGATTTCTTTGGGATATAGGCCCAATAGAAACACTGCTGGATCAAAGGGTATGCACAGTTGGATAACTTCTTGAGCATAGTTCCCTTAGTGTTATTTTCTAAACTCTGTCTTGGGACTCCTTAGGTACTCCTCTCCACACCTAAGCCATGGCTAGGGTATTCAGCCACACTGTCCTGAAAATGTTCTTGTTCCTTGTGGTCTCTATGGCGGCTACAAACTTCATACTCTCTGCCCTAGAATTGAAACCAGGAATTTTGTCCTCCTACAAGTGCCCATAGCCAGCAGAGTTCCTCTCTGCCCCTACCATATTCACCAGGTGTGTGCTAGCTCCTTTCCTTCAGCCATAGCCCAAGAATTTTGTTTGGTCAACCCAATAGTGCTTGGTGTCCCTCTACAGATCTTCCCTCTTTGCCTACTTAGCTCATCCAACCCCCTCATTACCCATGAAATGAAAGTTCCTGAGACTGAGGTTGCTTCTCCACCCAGCCCCCAGGGATTGTTGGTTGTTGATTCTAGCCAAGTTAGCCTGCAGGTGTTTGCACTTATTTTATTTTACTCTAATTTTATTTCTGTGCTTTTTTTTCACTCTGAGGTGATGTTCTGCCCTTTTTTTTTTTTTTTTTTTTTTTTTTTTGTAGAGGAAATTTGGAGAGCCTAAAGTTTTCTGACCTACTCAGCTCTTCTCAGAATCTTCTCAAGAAATTATACTGGATGTGGTGTCTATGAAGTTGTTTTAAAATATTTTGATAACCATATTTTAATATGATTGGTTTCTGTTGTAAACCTATTATTATTTTTAAAGCATTTAAAACATTTTCTGGAAGAATCAATAGGTTTCACAATACTTCCAAATGAATCCGATAATTAAAAAAAAGTTAACCCCTGGTTCAGATGATCTCTTAAAAATAATTTTTCCACGTTATTACTCACATTAGGTCAATAATACAAGCAAATACTCAAAATTTAAGGAAATTCTTACAGAACTAATGGTACTTCCATGTTTCTGCTGGGTCTAATAGTGTTACTACAATATGCATTCTTTAACTGAATAAATGATCCCTCTTACCTTTTTTTTTTTTTTTAAGCATTTCATCATATCTTTCCCCCTGTTCCTGGTATTATAAAATAAGAAGTTTGATAATAAAAATGTGGGTGATTTTTTTTTTTTTTGCTGAGGCAATTGGGGTTAAGTGACTTGCCCAGGGTCACACAGCTAGGGAATGTTAAGTGTCTGAGGTCAGATTTGAACTCAGGTCCTCCTGACTTAAGGGCTGGTGCTCTAACCACTGCGCCACCTAGCTGCCCCAAAGATTTTTAGATAAATGAAAATAACTATGGATTTGGATTCAAATAATTTCTGAAGGAAGGCCAGGTATTCAATAGATATGATAGAGTACTCAGTTCCTTTTAAAACTAGAACTGCTTACATGTATGTATACATGTATATATCTCCCCCTATTAAAATAGAAATTCTTTGAGGGAAGGTTCTGTTTTGATTTGAATTTATATTGAATATATTGAATATATATAAGCTTACATGCTTATGTTGGTATAGAAAACATTGTAGAAACTTGAGGTCTCTCCCCTGTTCTCAGTGCTATGGGCAACCGAATTATAGAAGGCTAACTTTAATTTTTTAATCATTGGCACTTTTCAGGATAGAAAAGTTTGCTTGGTTTTATTCTGTCACTGTAACCCCATCACTGAAAGAGGAGCCAGATAAAATACTCCAGAGATGAGACCAATTGTGTAACCTGAATGTCTTAAAACTAGTGTCCATAATGTCTGGAAGATAGATGAGATCTTCAGTGTCTCTTATCACCTTTCTTTAACCTACAGAAACTTGTACTGTCCTCCCTCTGACGATATCATTTTACATCTTCAGAATGCAGTCAGTCAAATGAAACTATGCACAAATAGCAATGTTCTGCCATGGATGCTAAAAGATCTTGTTACATCAAGAATAAAGGGAACAGCAGTTTTCCAGCAGAGTCATAACTGACTAGTTATGAGTAATGATTATCACTAGGAGAAAATTTGGGGTTGGAGAATTGTAGATTAGTAGCACAGAGATACTATGGGGAAAGTCATACATGAGATAGTCCTACCACTGGGAATAACTATCTTTTCCGGAAATAGTCTTCTGTAGTAGCTACAGTTGCCTTGGGGAGGAAACATCAAGGATAAAAGGGAACAGGAGTTTTCCAGCAGAGTCATAACTAACCATATTAGGAGAAAATTCAATGGAGGGTGGAAAGTTGTAGACCAGTAGCATAGAGATGCAATGGGGAAAGTAATACATGAAACAGTCCTACCATTAGAAATAACTCTTTCCTGTAAAGAGTCCTCTGCAGTAGCTACAGTTGCCTCGGAGAGGAAACATGTAGTGGGGATCAGGAGTATACGGAGAGTATAACAGTTCACTCAGCTGATACAACTTCCCTTCAGAGAAAGTTGGAGAGTCTTGCTTCATGGAGATCTGGAATAACAAGCCTTAGAAGTCTATTTGATATTTTATACCTGGTTCTGGTCTGCTAACTTTGTGGTGAGTGGGAGGCTTTTTATTTGACTGCCCAGGCAGTCAGCCAGAAGATCTCAGTCAGCATCTCTCTCTCTCTTTACCTCCTTGTCTTCACCTGCATTTGGGCTCCCAAATCTGATGAATAGGTTCTATCAGAGATATTAAATGGAGGTGAGTTCTCTTTAGCACAAGTCGTACTAGTAGTGTCTCTTGCTCCCTGAGTTTGGCTCTTGTTGATATATTTTTGAGTTGGGTGGATCTTAGATTTGTACATTAGGAGAGTATTTTGGCAGCCATCTGAAATTCACTACAGGTAGGGAGATGGCTAAGTGGAGGCTGTTTCAGTAATTGGTAAAGTAGCAATCAGCTAGGATTGTGGTGGTGGAGACGTGACAGATGGTCATGATCTTGTGCAGGTAGAATTCAATTCAATTAACATTTTAAAACCACTTACAGTGGTTTTAAAGTGCATGAATGCATGGGAAGCAATTATTAAATTCTTATTGTGTGCCAAGAACTATTCTAAGCCACTGAAAATATAAATTCAAATCAAAACAGAACCTTCCCTCAAAGAATTTCTATTCTAATAGGGGGAGACATATACATGTATACATACATATACTGCATATGTATATGTACACACATATGGGAATAGTGACCCAGAAGGATGCTGTCTATAGATTGGTAGATTGTCTCACCTATTGGTGGATTGTCTCACTCTTTCCAGAAGCAATGATAGAATCTAATTTGGTTATGGTTTCCAGAGTAAGAAAAGAAGGGAAGAACAATGTGACATGACTTGCTTGAGAACAAGATAATGGCCAGAAAATAAGAGCTTTCTTAAAATTTGTCAAACCTTTATTTTCTTTTGCCTTTC
>JAJPUD010024392.1:0-18810 GCA_023553655.1 Myrmecobius fasciatus | reverse complement strand
TATCTATCTATCTATCTATCTATCTATCTATCTATCTATCTATCTATCTATCTACCTATCTACTTATGGTAGGTTTCTGTCTTTGTGTCTCTGTGTCTCTATTTATCTATTATATAGCTGGCTAGACTTTCTGTCCATCATTACACTTTTTTAATTAGGTATTTCAATCTGAATATCATGTAGACATTTCAATTGAAAGATATCCAAAACAGAACTAATGATTTTCTTCAAAACCTATAGATTTATCTCCAACTTACTAATCTTTTAGACTTCCTTATTTGAAAACAAACAATAGCAAAAACAAACTAAAAAACCAACAATGATATTCTTCCAGTCTCTGGGGTTCTTTATGTTGGATTCCTCACTTTCTCACATCTGACATATTCAATCAATTTCCAAATCTTGTCATTTCTGCATCTTCAACATATCTCCCATTCACATTTTTTTTTCTCATACAGCAACTCCCTTACTTTATCCCCTCCTGTCTAGATTATTTCAGTGGCCTTTTAATTGGACTTTGTGCCTCAAGTGTCTATCATTCATACCTTGTCACAATGCTGGACATATAGCAGGTTTTTAATAAATGTCGTTAATTTGATTGATTGGAACTTTATTCATTTTTTTCTCCCTGTTTTCAGCTGGAAACTTGTAATATCTTTGACCTTTGGGTGAGTATCAATAATCCTTCACATATCTGAAAAATAATTTTTTCTGTCCTCTTTTGAAAAAAAAACAACAACCAAAAAAAAAGTATGTGTGATTAGTAATCTTATTGTTGTATTAGAATTAAAATTCCCTATGGGAAAAATTATGTATATATATATATGTACATACATATATATATATATATATATTTAGTAAGTAATCACAGCATTGTTTTTGGCATTATTTTCTTGACAAATGTATATTTCTGTTATCAGGAAGAAATCTTTTTAGGGTTCTACATCAACTCAGCAGTCACAGGTTTGTAGCCTGGGTACTCAGATATGACATTGGGTTCTAAGTGGCCTGCCACTATTGCAATTACAGACCACTAGCCAACAGGCATAAATGTATTTGCCATGAAAAATAAACCAGCATAGACAATTAGCTTTCAATCAAGGCATCTACTATGATGCCATAATAAGAATAAAGATCTAAGTTCCCTCCACAAAACTGGGACACACTCTCCAAACAGGTATCTGGGAATATTGAACATAAACTTAAGATATAGTGGTAATAAGACATGAGCAGCAGGAACATGTGTGTCCATGCTGCTTACAACTCTGTTTTTGAAATTGCTTAATGTCTTTTCTCTCAATGTGGAATCTTGATGGAGATCCATTCTAAGTTCAATATTACTGCTGGGAAGAGTGTTCACTTGGTTTTTCAGGTTTTGCCCCACTGCCAGAGTGCAACTCTTGATCACCAGGGCTTTCTCTCTCTCTTTAATCTACAACAGCACACTTTTCTGTTAGCAAAGATCTTGTATTACTTCCTCCTTCTATTAACTCTCTCTGTATCTGTTAATTTAGTGTTTTACATATCACCACCTAGTGGCAGAATAATGCTTCTTCAAAATGATAGTGGGAAGGGCATTTGAGAGAAATTCCTTTCTCATACCCAGAGTCAATCTCCTCTCTATGTCATGTTCTTGGTTCACTTCTATCTCAATTTGAACAGCTTTAAGCTATAATAATAGCCTTTTAGTATACCATAAAGGGTATAGGGTTCTTTTCATTCAGTCACTGAAAGTTCTTACTTCACAAAGGAATAATGGAGTGTTTAGGCTTTGTTAATATATTAACAATGCCTGGAGTTAACTCTTTTATTTAACTCTTTTATTTATTGTGGGGTAGGAAACAATGACCTACATATCATCATATAATTCAGATATGCTCTTGGCAAAATATGAAATATATGTACAAGAATTATTCTATTGAAGAATTTGAAGAAATTCCTAAAAGATATCCTAACTGTGCTAATAATTTTTTCTTATTCTGCTTGCATTTGATTTAATTTTTTAAAAATTATTATAGTTATTTAAATTATTTGTGAATATGCTTTAAAATTAGGTACTATCAGCTCTTAAAGAATAGCAACTAAGGTTTCTTTATTATTTCTACTAAAGTATAGAGGATAGTGTTTAACATATTTAATAAACATTATGTGAATGAATAATTTAATGAATAGATGGAAGGAATAAATGCATGAATGAAGTAAAATTCCTGGCTTAAATTATTCACCTAAGGAGCAAACTCTCCATTATCCTTGTTATGAGTTAACACTGGATAAATCAATAGCAAAATTAAAAACCAAAAGTATAAGCAAAGGCACAACAATATTAATTAGCATGAACTAATAACAATTATTTTAGTGATACTGAATGTGTTTCTTTTTTATTTTCACTTTCCTAAGAATGTAGCAAAAAAAAAATGATGGCACTTTCATTTCTGACGTTGCCAACAAATAGCTAGGTAATATAATGAATTAAGACAAGGGACTTCAGGAAGAACTGAGTTCAAATATAGCCTTAGACATCGTGGTTGTGTTATCCTAAGCAAGAAAATTAACCTACTGTTTTTTGTAATTTTCTTGTTTGTAAAAAGGGGTAATAATAGCATTTATCTCTTAGGATTTTTATAAGTATAAATCTTACAGTAATGTATATAATTTTATATATGTATCTATATGTGTGTGCATATATGTATGTATATAAAATATCTAGAGAGAAGGAAATAAAGAGATAGACTTATCTAGACATATCTATCTATGGATAGTTGTATATCTATCTCATAAGAATAAGAGAAATATACACACATACAAAGAGCCAGAAAAAATGAGGAAGAGGAGGAGAAGGGACAAGCATTTATTGAAGACTTACTATATTCCAGGCACTATGCTAAATACTATGTATACTATCTTATTTGATCCTCCCAATAATTATATTTTAATTGGAAGTTTGAAGAGTGACAGAATTATCTTAGCATTTTCTTTTGCTTCCTACAGATTAATAAAAGAATTATAGGGTAGTTATTTTGATGTTGAATAATAAATAAAAATTATAACAAACGACTTCAAAGATACAAAGTACTTTGAAGTTAAATCAACTGCAAAATATAGAGAATTCCAGGAATGACTATATGAACTCAAAACTGGCTTCAATAAAGCTGATTTGGTCACCTAATTCTTCTAATTTATGCCAAAATAGATTTGATGAAATGGAAAAAAAGGAAACAGGACCTTGAAAAAGAGAATTTGTGAATTGGGGGAAAAATATGTTGAACAAAACAACTCATTTAAAAATTCAATTGGCCAAATACAAAAAGCCTAAAAAAAGGTAACTGAAGAAAATAATTCACTAAAAATTACAACTGAACAAATGGAAATGAATGACAATGAGACATCACAAATCAGTCAAACAAAACCAAAAAAATGAAAAAAAAATAGAAGAAAATGTTAACTATCTATTTGGAAAAACAACTGACCTGGACAATAGATATAGGAAAGACAATCTAAGGATTATTGGACTTCTTGAAAACCATGATGAAAAAAAGAACCTCAACATTTTCTTTCAGGAAATCATCAAGGAAAAGTGACTTGATATCTTAGAACCAAAAGATAAAATAGCCATTAAAAGAATTGACTGATCATCTCCTGAAAGAGACCCCAAAATGAAAACTCCAAGGAATATTATAACTCAATTTCAGCATTATCAGACCAAGATAAAAATATTGTAAGCAGCCAGGAAAAAAACAATTCAAATATCAAGGAACTACAATCAGGATTATCCAGTACTTCACAGTTTCCACCTTAAAGGATAGAAGGGACTGGAATCTATATTTCAAAAGTCAACAGAACTTGGATTGCAGCCAAGAATCAGCTATCTAGCTAAATTGAGCATTATTTTTCAGGGAAGAAGATGAACATTCAATGATACAGGTGAATTTTTATTTATTTCTGATCAAAAGACCAGAGCTGAACCCCCCCCCCAAAAAAAATGATCTCCAAATACAGAACTCAAGAGAAGAATAAAAAGGTAAAAAAAAAAAAAAAGAAAAAGAAAACAACTCTTGAGAACTAGATTTCTGCTATGAGTATACTTAGAGGGGTGCAGGTATAATCTGAATTTATTGTGATAATATGAAAAAGAAACTAGAGGTGGAAAGGGGATTAGACTAGAAAAAAAGGAAAATGGAGGTAAAATGAGGGGAAATTACATCTCAGGAAGAGAAAAAAACCTATTATAATTGAGGGAAAGAAGGAAAGGGGATGAACACTGTGTGAATTTTACTCTCATCAGGTGTGGCTCAAAGAGAGAATATGAGATATATTTGACTCCACAGAGAAACTTGTCTTATCCTACAGGGAAATGGGTGGGGGAAAGGAAAAGGAAAGGAGGAGGCTAATAGAAGAGAAAACAGAAGTAGTAGGGGAAATGTATAAGAAAGGGGAGGGGCTAGAAAGGGGCCATTTGAGGGAGGTGGTAGTCAGAAGCAAAATAGTGGGGAGGAGGGAAAGGGGGAAAGGAAAGAGAAAAGCATAACAGGGTAAATAAGATGGTGGAAATATAGAATTAATCATTTCAATTGTTAATGTGAATGGGATGAATCTTTCATAAAACAGAAGTAGACAACAGAATGGATTAAAAACCAGAATCCTAAAATGTGTTGTTTACAAGAAATATTTAAAGCAGAGTGATACATACTGAGTAAAGGTAAAAGGCTGGAGGAGAATCTATTATGCTTCAGGTGAAGTAAAAAAAGCAGAGGTAGCAATCCTGATCTCAGATTGAGCAAAAGCAAAAATATATCTAATTAAAAGAGATAAGGAAGGAAACTATACTTGCAAAAGGGTACCATAGATAATGAAGTAATATCAATACTAAATATATATGCACCAAGTGGTATAGCATTCAAATTTCTAGAGGAGAAGTTAAGAGAGATGCAAGAAGAAATAGGCAGCAAAACTATAATAGTGGGTGATCTCAACTTTCCTCTCTCAGTACTAGAAAAACTGAAACACAAAATAAATAAGAAAGAAGTTAAGGAGATAAATAGAATTTTAGAAAAGTTAGCTATGATAGATCTTTGGAGAAAACAGAATGGAGACAGAAAGGGGTACACTTTTTTTTCTCTGTGGTTCATGCAACCTTTCCAAAAATTGACCATATATTAGGAGATAAAGATCTTAAAATAAAATGCAGAAAGGCAGAAATAGTAAATACATCTTTTTCAGATAATGATGCAACAATTATCACATATAATAAAGAACCAGGGAAAAATAGATCAAAAATTAATTAGAAACTAAATAATCTGATCCTGAAGAATGAGTAGGTAAAACAAGAAATCATACACACAATTGATAATTTCATTTAAGAGAATAATAATAATGAGAGAATACAACAAAATTTACGGGAAGTAATCAAAGAAGTTCTTAGGGAAGGTTTTACATCTCTACATGCTTATTTGTATAAATTAGAAAAAGAAAAGATCAATGAATTGGACATTCATCTAAAAAAGCTAGAAAAAAAAAAGAAAAAAGTAAAAAAAAAAAACAGGTTAATACAGAATTTGAAAATCTCAAAATAAGAGATTAATAAAATTGAAAGTAAAAAAACTATTGAACTAATAAATCAAACTAAGAATTGGTTTTATGAAAAAAAAACAAAATAGGTAAACCTTTAGTTAATTTGATCAGAAAAAGGAAAGAAGAAAATCAAGTTGTTTGTATCAAAAATGAAAAGGATGAATTTTCCACCAATGAAGAAGAAATTGGAGCATTAATTAGGAACTATTTTGCTCAACTGTAAGCAATAAATATAATATTCTAAGTGAAATGGATGAATATTTGCAGAAATATAGATTACACAGATTATTAGAGGAAAAATTGCTTAAATAGTCCGATTTTAGAAAAACAAATTGATCAAGCTGTTAATTAACTCACTAAGAAAAAATCTCCAGAGCCGGATTACTGCAAATCGACTGTTTTGCCAAGGAGGTATTTCACATATTCTCTATTTTTTCACTCTTTTTTGTTTGTTTCATTGATTCTTGCTATCTCACAAATTCATTAGCTTCCATTTGCCCTGTTCTAGTTTTTAATATGTGATTTTCTTCAGTTATCTTTTATATCTCCTTTTCCATTTGGTTTATTCTACTGTTTAAGGAGTTCTTTTCTTCAGTCACATTTTTTGTCCTTTTCCAAGTTGTTGACTCTCTCATGCATACCTCTTATTTCCTTTCTCATTTTTCCTTCTCCCTCTCTCATTTGTCTTTCAAAATCTTTTATGAGCATTTCCAAGAAGCCTCATTGGAATTGAGACCAATTTATTTCACTTCTTGAGATTTCTTCTGTGGACATTCTGTTCTTATCTGAGTTTGTGTTTTCGTCTTCCCTGTCACCACAGTAAATTTCTATAGTCAAGGTTCTTTTCCGTTTCTGATTCATTTTCTTTCCTTTTCTTTTGGTAGTTCCTCTTTTTTTATTTTATTTTATTTTTTAATTGTTAAGCTGTCAAGCTCTTCTCCTGGGCTACAGGGGGCGCTGTCCAAAGCTTCCTGTACAGCTCTGAGCTGTACAGCTTTGAGCACAGCGCCCCCTTGTGTTTACAGGAGGTAGCTTTTCCTGTTCTGTTCAGGAAACAGCCTGGTTTCCCAGAGTTCTGAGGGGCATTGGAGGCTGCCTCTCTGCTGTGCTCCTCTGCTGAGCCAGGACTGAGGGTCTTAGTTCTGATTTGCTGTGATGTAAGACTCTCTCACTGGCTTTCCCCGAGTCTGTCTGAGCTGGGCTGAAGGTTCTTTTTACCTCAATCAGACTGACCTTTCTTGAAGCTTTTTTCAGCCTATCTTGAACTGTTAAGTGTTTTCATTCTATCAGACTGTGTTGAGAAGCTTGGTTTCAGGTGGTTTTTGAGGGAAAATGGAAGAGCTCGAGCAGCTTCTTGGCTTTACTCCGCCATCTTGGCCCCAAACAGAAGTCTCTCTTGGTTCCCATAAACTGCACTATAGGAGTTGAACTTCTATGTTATGTCCTTTTTAAAGGAAGAACTTAAAAGTGTAAGAAATCCACTCAGCAAATACAAAGCATTGAGGTTTCTGGTAATATAGCTATGACAGTGGCAATCAGCTTCATAACTAATAGATTTTCTGAAATTCAAAACCATCACTGAACTGAGACTATTCCAGTTTTACTACACATGTGAATTGTATTTTAAATAAAAGTGCATGTAAAAAGGAACCTCACCAGAAATCTCAACTCATTATATGCATGAGATGAGTAACATTCCTCACCAAACTTAAAATCTGCATCTACCGATGGAATTGTACCTAGCAAATACATCTTATTTTTTCATTCAGTGTAATTATAATTATGTGCTTTTTAAAATAATTTAATCAATTCTTTCACTATCTAGAGTTCTGCTATCTGTTATACTTCCTTGTTATGGGATTTGCATCATCCCCGCCTTACACTATCTTCTATCTCATCTACAAATATATTTTAAAGTAAATACAATTGGACCTTTTTGCCAGTGCTGTTTTACAGGAATATTGGGTTCATATATCGCCCAGGTTCCCTCATTTTTTTTTCAATCTTTGCACATCTTATTTCCCTTTAAAGGCTTGGGAAATAAATTGAAATAATTAATACAAAAAGAAAGAGGAGTGGGATGCTCCCATTCTATATGTTCTTTGGGTTCTCTCATAAATGTCATATTTTATCTTTGGTTACAATTACATATATATGGAATTTAAAAGAAAGATGATATTGTAGAAAAAAGGGTACAGTTTAGTAGAGAATTCCCCATAAATGTTACCATGGTGAGACTACTGGGGGGGTCCATAATGTTATTCAACATACTCCAGGCATTATAATAAGATTAAGTGCAAGACTCCAGCTAAGAAAAGTAACGTGTATTGAGTATATGTAGAACTTTAAGAGCAAAAAATAGCTTTCTTGAACATATGAAGGAAAATTATCATAACAAAAGGAAAGCCAGAAAAAAAATCATTACCTGAATTTAGTATAATTCTTAGT
This sequence comes from Myrmecobius fasciatus, assembly GCA_023553655.1. Lineage (NCBI taxonomy): Eukaryota > Metazoa > Chordata > Mammalia > Dasyuromorphia > Myrmecobiidae > Myrmecobius > Myrmecobius fasciatus. The sequence goes on along the minus strand of JAJPUD010024392.1, from coordinate 10,794 downwards.
TAAAATTTTTAGGTTTTAGTTAAAAGTTCTTTAACTAGTGGATCATCTTGCTATACTCAGTGAAAAACACTTTGTGAGAATCAACAACGAGAAGCCTGAGTTAATACAAATTCCTGAAAATTCACAGCACAAATGCATAAATAATAGAATTTTTTTTTGTTTTGTTTTGTTTTGTTGTGTTGTGTTTTTTTTGCTTATATAGAAGAAATTATTTCAATATAGAGTCATACATAGTGTCAGAGTCAGCTATGTGACATAGTACAGTACTTCTTTATGATTCCTTTCACATGAAAAGTTTTTATGCAACCCCGAGTATGCTGGTATATAAAATAGGTATGTGCATCAAAAATTTATTCATAATAAATCTTAATTTCACAACTCCCACATTCAGTTACACAATCCATATGGGGTCATAACCCACATTTTAAGAAGTTTTGGTGCAGTTATCACATCAATGACTAAAGGGATTGGTGTCACCAAGTCCTGAGTTCCAATCTTGCATTACTGATTATGAGTATCAAGTACTTTAACCTCTGTTCGCCTAAGTCTCCTCAACCAATAAAAGGGACAATAACAATTTTTCTCACAAAGTTGTTATAAGGATCATAACCTATATTAATGCTTATTTGTTTCCTTCTGTATTATATTCATATGCCATAATTTGTTCAGGTGTTCGCCAGCTGTATAATATTTTTATTTCTAGATCTTTGTCACTATAAAAGTTTGTCCTAATAGTTTTTCTTTTTCTTTTATCTCTTGAAATATAGATCTAGTAGTAGGTTCAATGGCAAAGAGTATGGACAGTTTAATGGCTTTGGGAGCATAGTTCCATATTGCTTTACAGAATAGCTGGAATAATTCATAGCTCCATCAACAGTTCACTAATGTACCTGTTTTCCAGGAGCCCTTTCTACATGCAATGTAAGAATTTGTTTTGCTTGAGTGTACATATTTATCACAAGGGGTTTCTTTACTTTTAAATTGCAGTTGGAGAGAGAAAATAAGTGCTGGCCAATTGAAAAACAAAGTAAAAATTAAAAAACAAACAAACAAACAAAAAAAAAACTATGCCTTTCTTTGTGTGTTAGTTTCTCACTGCTTTCCATAATTATTTCTGAGTTAGTTGACCCTTAAAACACTTCAATTAAATGGGCTCTCAGGAGGTCTCTATACAATGCCAGCATGACTAGCTCAGGAGTGAAAGAGCTACTCAATAGCAGGTTGGTATACCTGGTGCCAAGCATCTGGCCCTGTTTTGCTTTCCTTTTCCTACTAATGACAGAAACAGCAGATTGTTTTCGCATTGTGTAAGTGCTATTTCAAAGCAAATGAATTGTTTGGGCAAAGTCACAAAAACACCCAGCACTCTTTCAAAAACCCACATTTGGGAACATGGATATCTACTGTGTTACCTCCTGAAACAGATTGTCTTCTTTATTTTGAGCTCACTTTTCTCTCTAAAACTATAATAAAAGAACAATGGAAATTTTTTAAAATGACTGTTACTGTTAGCATTTTTCTTCTCTAACTACATTTAAAACATGCTTTTCCAGAAATGAGATAAATGAACAAAGCATTACATAACTGTCCATAACTTCCAATACCCCTAAGAAAGCACAGGTATAGCTTAAGAAAATGGCCATTTATACATAAATAATAGTATATTAGACGGGTTGACGCAAATCCTTATCTCAGTCTACTTTATAAATGGGAAATGTTGTAATAGGGAGCCATCAAGTCAACTGAGAATTTGACTATTCATATTTGAGATAATCTCCTGCTTGCCACCACCTGCTATGCATTACTTACGCAGCTCACTGGTCCACTAGAGAGAAGCTGGAAACCATTAAAATGATGATTAGCCTATTCATAAAAAGAGTCAGCAGACTGTCAGCTATTAACAGGAAGGCAATAGTGGGAAAATGGAGGGAAAACACATAGGATCCTGATAAGGAGAGTTGGATGATATAAGAGAATCATGAGTACCAGAAGACAAACTTCAAACCACAGTAGGAAATAAACTGAGACAGAAGAATTATAGTCCCAGGTGAAAAAGTAAACTCCAAATATGGTTATCCCTAATACCTTATCTTAACTTTGAACAATTATTTTTTGCACAACAATGGCATTTCTCCTGGGTCTGAGGGGAAAAAAAGGATCATTCTACTACCATTAAGACAAAGAAGCCAGATTTAAAATGATAGACATTAGTTGAAGCTGTGATTTTTATCCTTTCTAGTAATACAAGTGTGTTTGCTAAATATGTTGTTTCCCACTCTTTATCAGTGGAAATAAAAGGGTTTGTTTTTTGTTTGTTTGTTTGTTTGTTTTTTTATTTTTGTTTGTTTGTTTTTAAGGAAACTTAATTACAGGTATCTTTTCAATACTCCCCTCACTTCAGAATGATTTTCCCCCTAGCTTTCTAGCTGTGGAGCCTTCCATTGAGCTCAGGGGATCTAATTATACTAAGAAGTGAGTCTTCCTAGTGGGCTCTAATAAGCACAGTTCACTGCAGAATTTTACCAGTGTGTGTCAAAGGCCCACAACTGTGTGGGACTGATGCTAGGGGCATGTAATACATTGCTTAGTAATATAATTGCAGTAAACACTTACATCATTACTAGGGCACTGCTGGAATTAGAGCAGAGGCCACAGCAATGGGAAGTTATCGTTTCATTAACGCTGATCGGTGGGGGTCAAGGTGGTAATGAAAGGGCTAAAGGGCTAATGATCCCACCTACAATAAACACTATTTACTATGTGGACTTTGAGCATGCTCCTATGGTAGCAGGAGTCTTATGGAGGGAATTGTGTTTACCATCTGTTCTCTGTGCTTCTTGTGATTGTTTCTTTCTGCTAGCCTACTTAAAGTGACCTAAAAGGCATTGAAAAGGGAAGTACGAATGAGTGTAGGAGGAATTTATAAAAAGCCAAATTAAATACCAGAAGCATTAAATAAGATCACCTATTTCTACATGCCCTATCTTTTTTTTTTTTTTTTTTTTTTTTTTTTGCTAAGGCAATTGGGGTCAAGTGACTTGCCCAGGGTCACACAGCTAGGAAGTGTCTGAGACCAGAATTGAACCCAGGTCCTCCTGACTTCAGGGCTGGTGCTCTATCCACTGCGCCACCTAGCTGCCCCTACATGCCCTATCTTTAAAACAAAAGTATCTATTCCTTTTAAACTATGGCTAATAGTCAACTATTCTGAAAAAAAAATTTTGATGCTGTATGAGCAAAGTCAGTGAGATCTTTATATTCTTTGATATCATTACTTAGAACATAGTCCAAGGTGGTATAAAAAAAAAAAAAGTATTAAGTGGCTCAGACATACCAAAAAGACCTTAACATCTTTTTCTCTGGTACCAAAAGCTGGAATCAAAATGGTTGCTCATCAGTTGATGAATCACCCAAATGTATTAAAGTAAATGACTTTTTGGAATATTACTTTGCTCTACATAAAGATGAATATAAGCCGTTTAAACAAATATTATTAGACTTACACAAAATGAAATAGAATTAAAAAAGCTCAAACAAGAAAACAATATGAATAAAATGATAAATAAAACAATAAAAACCCAACAAAACAGATCAATTTGAGTATTAAATCTTGGTCTCAGGGATTAGAGGATAGATATATATTTTTTTTCTTCGCTGAAGTAAATCATGCTATATTATGCTATTCAACATGATTGTTATTTTGATAGTTTATTTTCTTATTTTTGTTACAAGGGGACAATTCAATGGTGATAGTTATAGGGAGAATATTTCTGTAAAGCAATGGCTTTATCCCTAAGGATAAAAGATATGAGCAGTAGTTGAGCTACTTCAGACTTTGGCAATGAAATACATAAAGATAAACTCAGCAAAGTCATCATATATCATTTTGACTATGAAATTTGAATTTACCTAAGATATCTGAAAAATGAGAAGATACAATTGACCTATTAACAAAATACCTTTGATTATTTAAGTTAGTGTATATATTGTTTGCATATTAATATAGGTACCCATTTTCCTAGTGTCACAGTAACAGATACTTAAAATAATTTTTGTTTTTTTGTCTTTTATTGTCTCGTAACATAAAAAGCCCAAAGTAATTGCAATTGACCTTCTAAATATAAATCTGCTAAGAAAAAAAATATCTGCTTAGTTTTCACAATAATATAAAATCAGTATATTAATTATCAATTTCACTGGTGCAAGAGGACCTGTTGCAATGTAACCTTCCAGAGTAGTTTTACATTGCAAATACAGACATTTCTTTGTAATCAATATCACTTGTGCCAATATACTGAAATGAATTTTCAATGTAAAATTTTACTCCCTATAGTCACATAGATTGATGTACTTGCTACACCAAAAATCCATTCTCCATGTGATTATTCCTTAAAACTTTACACAGACAATTCCACCAGCAATGTTAGGAAATGATTGTATGAAGGGAACGTTACTTGACATCCCTGTTGCCTCACTGGAACAAATCTGGCTAACCATAATAAATAGCATAGTAGTTTTGGCTATCCAGTTCAAATCTATTTCTTCTCACTTGGGACACTGGGACAATTTAATCTCAGGATTTATGAAGTGAGAACAGATAAACAAAATAAGGTTGAAGGAATTGATGAAAAGATGTTTTGAAAAAACTTTTATTTTTCTATCAGAGATCAAAAAATAAATATAGCCATGTGACATAATCAGACTGTTCTACCTTAGAGTTCAAATATAAGATACTACCAATTCAACTCTTAAGATCCTAGATAAAGCTTCAATCCAGTTGGAGCAGAGTGTCTTTATTACATTTAGAATGTAGGCATAAAAACCTCATTATTTTCATTACTAAAAATTATCTTAGAAAATTTTAGCATAATGGAGAGAGTGCTATACTTGAAATCAGAAAGTCCTCACTTCAAATCCTGCTTCAGATATTTACTAGCTGAATGGTCATGGGCAAATCACTTAAGTTTTTTGAGGCTTAGGTTTCCTCATCTGCAAAGTGTTGATAATAATAACTGTAATATCTACCAGCCAAGGTTGTTTGAAGTTCAAGTAAAATAATATAGGTAAAGTTATTTGCAAACTTATTATGCAAATGCTACCTATAATTCTTATAAGAATTCAAGCAGAATACTAGCTATTTGATTCTCACATTTACTGATGTTCAATATAGGAAACAGCAAACATTCTAGTTAATCTGCTGTATTTGGATCACTTCTAGCTAACTTTTTTTCCACATGTAGTTACTTTCAAGTTATAGATAACAGAGAAATAAGTTCTTAATTAAGTGTGTATGTATATATAAAATATTATTTTTTTAAATAATTAATTCAAAGACACAGAAGTATAGTGATATAGAAAAAATACTGAAATAGGAGTCAAAGTCTTGGGTTTAAAAGTGAAATCAAGATGAGGCAGCAGCTCCCTGAATATACCCCTCCAAATAACTTTAAGCAATATCTCAAATCAAATTTTGTAGTGGCAGAACCAACAAAAGGTCAGAGTGAAAGATTGTTCCAATATAAGATAACATAGGAGATTTGTAGGAGAGATCTGTGATACAGGTTGAGGGTCAGCCTAAAAACCTCATAGGCAGCAGCTCTACAATGAACTTTTGAAGTGACTAAGAGTAACTTCATCAGCAATTTTAGGAGCTCCCAGTCCAGAAATTGTAAGGGGGTGGGAGTGGGGAGGCCAAATAACTGGTTAGGAGGAGATTATAGTGGGACTTTTTGCTGTCATTGGGTACAGCTAGTATTGGCTGGCAACCCCATTGCCCATATGCACTTACAGGGCATGAAAGCATTTAAAACTTGCAAAGTCACAGAACTATCTCTGAAATGTAGCAGCATGAAAAAACCTGAAGCTTGGGGCAATGCCTCCCCACAACAAGGTGAGCAGAGCCCAACTTTCACATACAGTTTAAAATAAGAACTAAGCTGGGAAATAACAAAGAAAGAAAAGTACTACAGAAAAGGGAAGACTGAGACACAGTTCAGAAGAAAACATCTTGAAAACAATTAATTATAACCAAAGCCTCTCCTTAAGCAAGAACAGGCCAAATGAAAAGAGAAAGCAGAAAAATGCACTAAAGAAAATTATTTCTTAAAAATTAGAATTCAACAAATGGAAGCTAATGGCTCTATAAAGCACAATGAAACAATAAACCAAAGTCAAAAGAATGGTAAAAGTAAAATTTGAAATATCTAATTAGAAAAAAAAAAAAAAAACAATTGACCTGGAAAATCTATTGAGGAAAGATAATTTAAGAATTTTTGAAATATCTGAAAGGCATGATCAAAAAAAGGAGCATAGACAACATATTTTAAGGAACTCTAATAAAACTCTCCTGATATTTTAGGAGGATAAACAGAAATTGATAGAACACACCAATCATTTTCTAAAAGACATGACAAAATGAAAACTCCCAGAAATATGATAGGCAAATTCCAAGCCTCCCAGGTCAAGAATGTAATATTGCAAGCATGCAGAAAGAAACTATTTGAATCCCATGGAGTCACAATCAGGATCTTATAAGATATAATAGGTTTCATGTTTAAGAAGTGAGGGGTTTTGAATATTATATTTTAGAAGGCAAATAAGATAGGATTACAAGAAATAATACTTACCCAGAAAAACTAAGTGTAATTTTTCAGGAGAAAATGGATATTTCATTAAATAAAGGACGTCTAAGCATTTTTGATGAAAAGATGAGCTGAACAAAACATTTGATATATAGACACAAGATTCAAGAGAAGCATAAAAACGTAAAAATGAAAGAAAAATCATAAAGGATTTAATAAGGGTAAACTTTTTGCATTCCTGTGTAGAAAGATGATGCATGTAATTCCTAAGAACTTTATTTTTTATTAGGAGAGTTATAAACAATCTACATTGACAAAAGATATGAGTTTTTATCAAATCTGTTGGAATAACCTCAAATGAAAATTAAAAGATAAGAAAAAGGGCTGTATGGGAAAAGGGAGAAGGGAGAAGAACAAATGTTATCCTTGTCTAGAGAAAACAGTGATGAATTTTAAGTATAATTGTGTTTTGGTTTTACTTTATTTTTCTTGCTTTGTTTCCTACTAAATGACTAATATGGAAATATGCTTTGCATGATTTCACAGTACAATTGATACCATACTGCTTGCCTTCTCAGTGGTGTTGAAAGAAAGAATTTTTAATTCAAAATTCTAAAAAAATGTTAAAATATAATAAACCAAAAGAAAAAAATTGGATTTACTACATTACCTGTGTGACTTCATCAAACTCACTGAAAACCTCTGAGTCATCACCTTCACAGGTTTTTTAAGGTGCTTAGAGATAATTTAGACAAATGTTTGGAAAATATAAAAATATAAGAAATCACTATCATTAACATATAAATGGATTAAATATAATTTAAGGTACAGAAAGGCAGGCTAGAATGTTTATAATATTATACAAATGAATATATACTTGAATAATTTTATTCATAAACTGAATTTGATTCTTAAAGAAATAGTATTATGTTAATTTTGTCTCTTGATGTCTGGGTGAGAGATAACAAATTATTAATATCAATTTAATCAATGCATTTTACTTATAAATCCAATATATTTCCTTTTGTTATTTTTGACAATTAGGAGGGTTTAAAGATGATGTTATCAGTCAATTTGATCCATCCTGGACAAATATTTTAAACAATCAACAGTCATGTGAATGTAAAAATGGGAAAATTATTTTATTTGGTGTTCTGAGTATTGGTTTAATTTAAGCATTGAAGAAATTGTAGAAGATGTACAGATATTGATCATGATAACTATAATAACCTTTCATTTTTATGATACTTTATAGTTTTCATTTTCACATTCATTAGACCTTTATACAGCTTGTCATCCTGAGATTGATGTCTTCTTCATCTCAACCCTTTAGAATATTTGGCTTCCTTCAGAGTTCTGCTATGGTGCTATTTATTAACCTCGGTCGCTCACATAGACATTCTTACTGTCATTCCTTACCTCCTCATCATATCTTGTATTTACTTATTTGGATGAATCTCACAACCCCCTCAAGAGAATAAGAATATAAATTCTTTAAGATTTTTCTCTTTCTAGGGTCTGGCATAATTACTTGTTTTTTGTAGACAAGTTAAATCCAATTAAATTAAATTTTAACATTTCCATTTTTTTTGGAAAGAGAGTGATACACTTTAAAAAGTTATTATTGCCTCCTATTATTAGCAACAATAATAGAAAATCAGAAATTAAGGTAGCTATACTATCATACTGTATATATGTAATACATATCTATTTTATTTATATTATAATGTTCTATCATACTTAGTCAAAGATGATGGATTTTTAGTATCTCAAAACAGTGCTGCTGGAGTTGCTTTGAATCTTTTTATTCATTAAATATGTATCAATTTTATCCTTTGCTCAGTATTCATCCTATTCCCTTTATGCCTACATTTAGGCCTGATTTTTAAAAGCATACTTCCTAAACTTGACTTTATATACATATTTTGTGTCGTGTATTGTATTTCATACAAAAAGATTAAATTCTTGACCCTTCCTCATACATCAACAAAATCCCAATGTTTAGAGAGGCCTCAGGAGCCATCTAGTCAATTTTATACCTAAATAAGAATTCATAGAATGACAAATCCCAGCAAATACTGTAACTTTTCTTTGGAAATTCCTGTGAAAGATCTGGGGGTGTTAGTAGATTACAATTTCAATTTAAGTCAACAATGTGATAATTAAGCAAAAATAACTAATTTGACTTTGAGTTGCTAAGGAAGCATAAATTCTAAAAATAAGGATATCACAGGACCATTGTACTCTGGTAAAGACAGACAGTATTTAAAGTGTGGCGTTCAATTGTTAGAACCATATTTGAGGAAGGACATTTATAAACTGGAAAGAATCTAGGGGAGGACTTTATTCTAGTAAAGTATCTCAAGGTAATATTATAAAATGATAAAAAGAAAAATAATCAATAGAATTAAAATATTTTTGAAGAACTTTTTTTGTGGGAAAGGAATTAAAAGTGTTTTGGGGACTGTTTTATTACTAGAACTCAGAACTAGTAGTAATGTTTGGAAGAGATGTCTGCTTCACATACCTGGAATGTACTGCCTTCTAACCTCTGCCTCCTAAGAGAATGAGCACCATTCATTCCATGATTTACCTATAGATAGTATTTTCTTAAACTCCTAGTTTAATGCTCTCTCCATTTTCATCTTAAAATGTCTATATTTATCTGTTTATATGTCAGAAACCTTCAATAAAATGTAAACAACTTGAGAACAGGGATCATCATTTTGTTTCTTTTTATTCTTGTTACCTAGGACAGTGCCTTGTACAAAATCAATTCTCAATTAATGCTTGATGGATTTGACTGAAAGCTGAAAAGAGACAAATTAGTTTTCATGTAATCTTCTTTCTTAACAATTAGAGCTATCCAAAAATGTAGCAGTCAGCCTTGAAAGATGATGGGTCTCTGTTCAGTAGAGGTATTCAAGGAAAGACTTGGATGTATTGTAAAAGGAATGATGTTTCAATTAGGAGTTGAACTAGATTACTACTAAAGGTATATAAATATGAAATTTTCATATTCCATTTATGAATAATAATATTTATTTAAATATGAAATAGTATGATTCTCTGAAAAGTCTCCATTTCCTTCTTTGCAATATTTATCCATTGCCTTTTACTCCATCTGTGGGACCAGAAAAACAAGTTTGATTTTTTTTCCCATGTGGCAGCCTTCTAATATTTGAGGCATTTGCTTAGTAGGGCAGATACTTAGTTTTCTTTTCTACCACAGTAATGAGTTTTCATTATTCCATGTGTATTCATTTACTTAGCTTCCATGTAATAACTAATACAAATTCTCAGTGGTAACTAGGCATACAGTAAGTATATAAAGAACAGATCATAGTATAATTCTCTATTAAGCCAAACTAAAAATGGATACCCACATGTGGTGGAGTGATGGGAGGCATAGAGACAAGAATTGTATGTGCATATATGCACGCACACACACACACACACGCACGCACACACAAAGAGAAATATCAACAAAGGGAAAAGTAATACAACTGAAATTCCCCTAATAGGAACAACCAGGAATAGTGGATCACTTTGTATACACACACACACACACACACACACACACACACAAATTAAATAGGAAACTAGGATGACACAGAAGTTAAAACAATACAAAATATTATAAATGCTGACCTGGTCATTCAAGCAAAAGGTATGTTTGAAGGTGGCTGTCCAATATATCTGACATAGATTCAATAGATTGTATACTCATTAAAAACAAAATCAATGTAAAACATCAAAACAAGTTTCTATGGGCTCATATCTCAGAAACCTCATATTCATGTTGTAGAAATGTAAATTACTTCTCTACCTCTACCTCTAAATATTAAATTACTTTGTTCTACACCATAAGCCAGCTGGTAGTTCATATAGTAGTTTATGTCACCCACTATATCAAATGTGTTTTCAGCAGTTTTTGTCTGTAAAGTCCTTGAAAAACAGCTTCTGGCAGCGTTTGCTTTCTTTGCTTTGGAACTAACAACACTTAAAATGATTCCTGCATACTTCTGCCTCTGTGCAGTACCTCGGACAATTCTATAGCTACCAGTGTCTGTAAAAGATCACTGTGGACTAAAAACTAAAATACAACCAATATGTTGACATTCCTAATATTCAAACAATAAATCAAAGAACAAAAATCTTTACCAGCACACAGTTATTATTGACAGCAATCCTTTATAAAATTATCCAAGAT
>JAJPUD010024391.1:0-18810 GCA_023553655.1 Myrmecobius fasciatus | reverse complement strand
TGTCTCATTGTTTTCATGATTTGATTGTTAGGCCTATCACCTTCTGGCAAGTGCAGTGTGGTAGATAGGTTCACTTCATTTGTGCTAGCCATATATTTATGAAAAATGTTGGAGACTATTGTACATTTCATTCACGTTAATCATAGGAATATACAACAGACTCAGAGGAGAAAGCAAAGGAAAATCATGTTTTAGTTGAGAAAGATACTGGGAAACAACTATCTCCTGAAACTCCAAATGTTCCCAATCAGCCACATGCTCAGGGCACATCAGAGAAATGTGCTGAGAGAAAAGGTAAATTATTGTTTTCACAGGGCTCCTGATTTCATTATTTTAGAAAATCCACAAGGAATAAATTTCTAATGATGCCCATTAGACACTGTTCCATAGCACAAAGTCTTCCTGATTAGCGTGGGGACTGAGGAGTTCAGTATTTTGCCCAGGGTCACACAAGCAAAATATCAGCAATGGAAACTGAAACCAAGGTTGCTGGCCCTATATCCACTATACTGTGCTATGCCTCAAGTTGGAGAATATGCCACAAAACTGTCTTCTGATAAAATGACTTAATACACTACAAAAGTTGTATGTTCTCACACAAAATTACCATTGAGACCCTAATGACTGTTTTGGAAAGACCCTATGTTGTCTATAATTCCTAAGTGTAAATCTGATTTTATCCCCTGGAGTTTTTTGTCTCCTGTCATTTTCAATTAATTTTTCCTGAAGCAGCTCAGAGCACACATATTTGAAAAGTTCTCATATTCTCATTAGCATATGTTCCAATTATTACTGTTGTCATTCATCTCTATTTTATTGCTGTGATGTCATCGTTAGGATTGGAAGAGGCCGAAGATGGAGAGTCACCATGGGATTCAGAGGTATTTTCTGTTGGGTTATTTTGAAACTTAAATATTGATCCTTAATTTAATTACCTTTTATATTTACTTATTCACTTCAATTACCTGGGTGGAATTAGAGTGGGAATTTTTGATTTGGAAGCAATTTCAGAAATAATCTAATACAATAAAGCATTTAAGATATGGGGAAGGCACAGCCCAGAGAAGTCAGCTCATTTGTCTATGGTCTCACTAATAGTATATATAGCAAAGAGCCGAGAAGACAATTGAGTGGTCTTAACATTCAGTACTTCATGTTGTCCTCTCTACTCCTTAATAACTTGTCTATTGCAAAGTGACTCTCAGTCTGCCATTCAGTATGATCTTTTCCTTGGTGCGATAGTCCTGAAATTTAGCCACGATATTTCTTGGGATTTTAATTTTGGGGTCTCTTTCAGGAGGTGATTGGTGAATTCTTTCAATGGTGATTTTGCCTTCTGATTCTACAACCTCAGGGCCGTTTTCTTTCAGGATTTCCTGGGAGATAGTGTTTAGATTCTTTTTTTCATCATGGCTTTCAGGAAGTCCAATAATCTTTAGATTGTCTGTCCTAGATCTATTTTCCAAGTCATTTATTTTTCCTAGGAGATATTTCATATTTTCTTCTAATTTTTCATTTTTTTGTTTTTGTTTGACTGATTCTTGAAGTCTTATTGAGTCATTCACTTGCATTTTTTCAAATCTTATTTTTAAAGTGCTGTTTTCTTCAGTTACCTTTTTAAGCTCCTTTTGTAATTGGCCAATTTGTTCATTGCACTCTTTTTCCACTTCACTAATTTTATTTTTCAGTGCATTATTGTCTGTTTCCAATTCACCAGTTTTATTTTTCAACAAATTGGTGTCTTTTTCATATCTCTTTTTGCAGAGCATTATGTCCTTCTTGTAAGATATTGTATCCTTCTTGCACTGATTTCAGTTACTTTCCCATTTATCCTCCAGTTCTCTTTTGAGATTCCTTATGCAATCCTTCAGAAAGGCTTTTTGAAAAAAGGACCAGCGATAGTCCTTAATGACTTCCTCTGGAGCTGTTTTGTCTAAAGGAACCTCAGGATCTGGGGTCTGCCCTCCTTTCTCTTGATAGAAGCTGTCTATGGTGAGAGCTCTCTTTTGCTTCTTAATTTTTTTAGACAGTGTGGGGGTCTCTTTAAGGCTAGAGAAGTGGCGGCTTCTGTAATTTGCCATGGGTCAATTCTGCCAATTAACTTAAGGTGCTGGGCCCCTGGGGGGTTGGACTTTGCCCCAATTACTCCTTAAAAAAGGCAAATCTACCAGAACACCTGCCCCCAATCAGGGCAGAGTGTCCCGAGTGCCTCAGATAAACTCCAGGTGTTTGGAGTTTGGAGTTTCTGCCACGCTGAGCTGAGTCCCACACTCACTTCCGGACTACACTGAGTAAACTGTTTACTCCTTTGCCCTAGTTTAACAGACCTGATATGAAGTTCTTCAGAGATATCTGCAAGCAGTTTCCAAATAGTTCTGGATTCGCTGACTTGAAGATCATTTCAAAGGCTTATTTTATTGTTGATCTAAGAGAAGGTCAGAGGAGGACACAGAGAGTCATGCTTTCATTCTGCCATCTTGGCTCCGCCCCCCTGAATTCCCTAAATGTTGGTTATACAGGTTGCTTCCAATTTTTTTTTTTACAAGTAGAGAAGCTGTGAATATTTTTATACACACAGAGATTCTATTTTTCCTTCCTTTGCTCTATTTAGGATGAATTCTCAGCAATGGAATCAAAAGTTAGAATCAATTTTAGGATTATTGCATGTAGTTTTTTTAAACACCTTGGTCACTGTTCAGACCTTCTAGTGGTATTTTAGAATTTTCCACTATTTTAATTTTTTTCTACAGCATTTTATTTATTTTTATAATTTATTCTATTACAAAAGCAGTAAGAAATAGAAAAAAAAACAGAAAAGGAATACAAAAGAAAATAAAACAAAGGAAAACCTTGTCATGGGCCCTGCAAAACTTCAGGAAAGATTCAAAATACATAACAACAAGTTACCAGATTAAGAAAGTATATATTAATAGAAGAAATTATATTCATGAATATCCATTTTTCTTTACTTCTTTGAAAATTGTTTTTTGATTGTCTGCTGTATAATTTATTTAGTTTCTTTCTTTTTTCCCATTCATCCTCCCTCCCACCCTCAAAAAAGTTAGTTAGAAAAGATATATATATATATATATATAATATGTAAATATATTTATATATTTATGTAGATATATGTATATGTATATCTGTATATGTATATATAGATATACACATACATACACACACATACACCCCACATACACATGACTTTCTTATTCCTGCTTACTCTTTCATTAAATTCTGCTCCATAACTTTCCTTGCCATTACTTAACCTCTTCCCAACCAAGTATCCTTCCCTTGTTTTCTTTCCTCACCCTTTGCATCCCTGTCTGCCCATCCCTCTGCTCTTATTTCTTTATAGATTTGGGAGAGTCCTATACTCTTCGTGGTATATATGTAGTGTTGACTATTGAACTGATTCCTGATGTGAGTAGGTTTTCAGAATTGAGTCTTTCTCTATTTCTAAAGCCTGTTTCTATTCTACTTCTACATCTCATTTGTATCCATTATTATTTTTACCTTAACTCTAACAGCCTTTCTTTTTGTTGATGTGAATGTAATATGATATAAAAAAATTACTGATGTTTAAACATTTTGCCTATGTTGAGTTCCTAAAAAGTGATCTTTGATATTGGCTCTTATATGTTAAATTTTCTGTTAAGTTCAGGTTTGGTTGATAGAAAGTCCTGAAAATTTGCATATTAATTTCATATCCATTTTTTCTCATGCAAAATTATAGATAATTTTGCTGGATATATTTTTGGCCCAGGTCTAGATTTTTTTTGATCATGGTTAGATTGATTCCAGAGTCTCTGGTCTTTTATTGTAGGTGCTGATGAGTCTTGTACAATTCTAATTGTAGCTCCAGCATATTTGAATTGGTTTTTTTTTTTTTTTTTTTTTGCTTCATACAAAATTTTCTTTTTGATCTTAGGATTTCAAAATTTGGTAGAAATAATTCTGTGTATTATCCACAAAGAATCTCTTTGAGGTGGTGATCAGTGGATTTTTTCTATTCCTATTTTCACCACATGTTCTATTACTCCAGAACAATATTCTGGGTTTATTTCCTGCATTATTGTTTCGAAGTCATTTTTTTTTGGTCTCAACTTTCTGGCAGTTCAATTATTCCTATATTTTCTTTTCTTCAAATCTGTCATTTTTCAAATAATATGTTTCACATTCTGTTACATTTTCTTATATGTATTCTGTTTTATTTCTTGATCTCTCATAGGTTCACTGACTTTGAAGAAGCCTAAATTTAATGGGCTTTGCCCAATTCTAATTTTCAATTACTTTTATCTTTGAGATTCAGTACCTCCTTTTCTTGTTGGTTTTTCTTAGATGGCTTTTTTTTAGAATTTCCTCAATTTCTCTCATTTGATTTTTGAATTCTTTTTATGAGTTCTATAAATTCTTTCTGGGTAGATAACCATTTCACATTACTTTTTGAGGTAGAAGCTTTTTGTTACTAAAGTGTCCTCCTCTGAAGATGAACCCTGATCTTCCCTCTTCCCATAATATGTTTCAATGGTGGAATTCTTTCTTCTTTGCTGGTTCAATTTTTTTAATATGAGGTATTAGTGTAAGCACCTCTAATCATGAGGTTGGAGGATGGAGCCTCAAGCTTCCTTGAGCTCAGGAATCCCAAACTGAGAGCTCCATTCTCCTGCAAGTGTCTACAGCCAACAGGATTCCTGCCCTACTGCTTCTGTACTCACCAGGTGCTGATTGCTTCTTGCCAAGAGCATTGTCTCAGCAGCACAGTGGGGATTCCCAATCAGCCTATTCACTCTATCTTCCTGGACTCAAACTCCAACTGGACTCACCCCAAATAGCAGGGTGAGACTTCAGCCACACCTAGCTAGCTGAGGGGTCCCCACTTGATATTTCTGTGGGGCTAGCCTGGAGTTGTTTGCAATTCAGAGTATTTCTCAGCTTTGGGTCTTTCCAGATTTTTGTGGGTTATATCATAATCTCTCTTCTGTCCCAAGTCATCTCTATCTTTCATCAGTCTATGTTCACCCTGAGGCACAAATTTATTCTATTTGTGGGGAAAATATGGAAAGCTTGAAATTTACCAACTTACTCCTTCATTTTCTTTCCCTCTGTAATTTTGACTGTCTAGCTGATATAATAAACTTGTGTTTCTCTGAGTGTTAAAAAATTCTGACATTTTCACAAAGTTAATGATATATATTATTCAGTCATTTCCTCATTTTGAGGTATTTTGCTAGATTCACAGGTATGTATCAAGTCAATTCTCAATTGTCATGGAAGTAACATTATTAGAAAATTACTTTTAAGTCAAACTATACTTTGAACATATGGGAAAGAGAAGATTAGGTTCCTATGACCACCAAAGTATATACTCTTTAACTAGAGATGATTGATCATATTATCTCTAACCCCAGTTTAGTTTCCTCCTGTTAATTTTCTGTCATGCCCCCAAGATGAATCCCTAGCCTTTGTCCCTTTTTCAGGTTCCTTTTTTCGTCAGAATTTAAACTCCTTGCTTAAATTCTTTGTGGGGAAAGCTGCCTTTCCTTTTGCTTGTAGTGGTATTTTTCAGCACTTTACACTGTTTCTCTCTCTCTCTCTCTCACTCTCTCTCTCTCTCTCTCTCTCTCTCTCTCTCTCTCTCCCTCTCTCTCTCTCTCTCTCACACACACACACGTATAAACTACTTAATAGGACTTTTTTCTAAGCTATATAATCTTGTGATCCTAGAATAATAATTTTATTACTGTATGATTTGGAAAGTTTATGTTTAGAATTTATCTGTAAAAGAAAAGAAATATCATTTCAATGTGTCTTAATCTTATTTCTTAAATATTCTTTGCTATAATGAGATATATTTATGCACTATTCTTATTCAGAGGACTCCATGAGAGTTACACTAGGTTTTGGGAGCATACAGGAAAATTGAGTTTTTAAATGCAGAGAAGTAAATTTACATAGGCAATGGAATGATCAGAGTTCTTTAATCTATAAAAATAGAACAAATAAGACCAATGAAGGGCTTAGTAAAGCCTCCCCAAATTTGCAGCACTGTGGTTCTAATTTTTTTTCACACAAATGCTTGAAGTTGCAAAAGTTAAAACACATGAATGTTGAGGATTGAATGTATATATTACAGATTGTCATTGTCCAACTTAATTTGTATAGATACTTGAAATATTTTCCAAACTTTTTCTATTATTTTTGTTTTAAAAGCCTGACTTTTTAATTATAAATATCTCTGCATAGTCAAACCTATTTGATTTTGTCTCTAGTACTTACTCTGTTTGATGAAATGCATCTTGCATAGTGCATCAAAAATCTTTATTGATTACAAGTTATTTTAAATATTTAAATTAATAGCGGCAGCTAGATGGGTGAGTGGTTAGAGCAGTGGCCCTAGGATCCCAGATATTTACTGTATGATAGCTGTGTGATCTTGGACAAGTCAGTTTAATCCAATTATTTCACCAAAAATTAATTACAATTAGAAGAGTTTATTGTAGAGTAGAGTGTGAGATATAAATCTTACTTGTAGACCTTACCTTTCAATGTTTGCCTAAAGAAATCCTAAGCACCATAGAAATTTTGTTCTCTGAATATGCATTGCATTTTCGAGCCTCCAAGACTTTTCTATTTCCTACTGTTCCTACTGTCTTTCTCTACTATTTATTTGCCTGTGTAAATTATACAGTAATCTTCCTTTATCCCATTTCTTTCTCTCCTCCTCTATGGAAGTAAGTTCTCCCTCTTTTAATACCATATTTGTCACAATGTTTTATGTTACAATTATTGGTATAAATATCTCCTTGGGAAAAAGAGCAACTTTTTAATTTCCCATTGAATCTAGTAGAGTAACTTACACATAAAAATATGAGTTGATAACTGTTTTTTTCTTAGTGAATTTGTTGGGTTACTAATGGGCTAAATATAATTAATAAATAGTAAATATTTTATATCACTTATCCCATGCTAGACACTATACTAAGCACATTATATTGGTTCACAAAACAGCTCTCAAAGGTAAGTACTGTTATCATGACCATTTTACAGATAAGGAAGTTGAAACAAATTGCTATTAATTGGGATGGGTGCAGAGTGCACAGCTAGTAAGAGTCCGAGAGAAAAAATGAACTCAGATCTTTGTTACTGCAGCGTCAGTGTTCTAACCATTATTTTTGTTCAAATAGCTATCTCCTTTTTGTTCAAAAAGCCATCTCCTTCCTTTTATTTTTGGTAGGTATTTTGGGATTTGCCACCCATATTTCTTTCTTTTGTAAATTTTGGCTTCCAATTTCATAGTTTCTTGTCTTAAGAAGTTCTTGAAAGGTCAACTTTGATTCTGTCTGTTACTTGGTTACACTTCTGGCTGCTTGCAGTAAAAATGCAATATAATGTGGTTTTAGTGACATAGGGCACTACAAAGAAAAAAAAGATGATAGCAGATAAAAGAATCTAGGGAGGGTTTTTTTAGCATGTAAGCAACATGAGTTGAGATAATATATCATAAATTTTTGCTGGTCCCATTTGGAATGGATGAATGATTTTGTAATTTTAAGCCATTTTTACAGCTAGTGTCAGACCAGAATTTAATACAAGAAGACGAATCTTCCTGATTTCAAGCACAGGCCACTATCAAATAGGGCAATATATCTGCGGTAGATTATGTACAAAAAAAATTCTTCTCCCATATTGTTAGCATGTGAAAAATAGTATTTATATATATATATATACATAATGTAACATAATCATGACAATAATAATGATAATATATTGTTAGAATTTTATCATCAATTACAAGTTTAGTCATTTCTGTATGAAAAACTACATCCCAGCCATGTAGCACAATGTTTCCCAGAAATACCTCCTCTAAAGAAAAAAGATAGAAGCATATTCATGAAAAGTGTAAGCATTACCCATACATATGTTTTGCAAATAAAAAGCTTTAATAAAATGAAAAAAGAAAAGTGTAAGCATGATGTTATTCTTTTGAAGAAATTATTATAAAAATATTTATTTTCTGTAGAAACCTCATTTCTCTCTAAGTACAAATTCTTCACAATTTATCAGCAGTAAACATTTAGGAGTGCTTTTATCAGTGGGCTTAACGATTTTCTTGATCTTTTCATTTGATTAGCATTCCCGTGAAAATCTCCTAGAAATATCTGCAAGACAAATAATTGTATCTTCAAATCAAAATATAAAAGACAGTGTTTCATTGGAACAACATGAAGGTATGATTATATTATGTAGATAATGGTTTTTCTATTAAAAAAAAGAAACAGAAAAATGGTATCTGAGAGTTGGAGAAATAGGAATAAAACATGGGAGCTGGAATAGAGTCTATCATCAAATACATAGAAGAGAAGAAATTGCATGAAGTCCTAGTGCTACTAACAGGATGTATAACTCAGTATCATTGAAGTCTTGCCTGAGCAGAAAAAAATAAGGAAGAAGAGATGTTGGAAGGAAAGAGGAAGAGTTCAGAGGACAAAGAGAAACCAGAAATAGATATGTCTGATATGGAGTGACTGATTTGACTCTAGGAATTTTCTCTGTTAATGTTAAAATGACGTGACCATAGGTTGTAATGAAACTGAGTTTTTCCTAATAACTGGGGAAGGAAGGAGGGCAATGGCTTGCCAGTAATCATTTAGCAGATGCAGAAATATGCAGAAATGGGGGCTCCTAAGGCCCTGGATAAGAGGACTCTAACTCAGTTTTGCAACCGTTGCTCATATTGCTTGCCTTCTCTCTCTTTTTCAGCCCAACTGAAATTTTGGTTATTTTTCTATATACTATCTTGCCCTGCATCCTTTACAGGCCATCTGGTGAAATCCCTCTCTTCATCAGAAACTTTTTCATGTGTAAATTCCATAAAGCTTTCCTGGAATTTACTAGTCTTCCTGAAAATTATTTCCTAATATATCAATTTGTTGGTTTCTTTTAAAGGAATATTCATTATAAACATGATCAACTAATGTTACATAGCACCTACTATTATCTACATAACAGTGTAATCCATCCTAAGGTTTACTCAACTTTATTTGTTTATTCAACACAATACCCATTTTTTCTGAACTTTTCATAAAGGTTCTGACTATAAGGTTGGAGTTCAATTAGAAAAACCAGCCCCCCAGGAGCAGTGTTCCACTGGGATGAAGTTGCAAAGTATTTATCCTGGCAAATCACTGCCACCGAGTCAGAATCAATTAGCATCCACAAAATTTGAAAAGATTGCATCCAAAGAATGTGGAGCTGCAGTTCAAATTGGGCCTGTCATTGACTATAAGGTTGGAGTTCAATTAGAAAAACCAGCCCCCCAGAAGCAGTATTCCAAGGATATAAAGTTGCAAAGTAATTATCCTAGCAAATCACTGCCACTGAGTCAAAATCAATTAGCAATCACATCCAAAGAAGATGAAGGAGCTGCAGCTCGAAGTGGGCCTGCCATTGAGTATAAGGTTGGAGTTCAATTAAAAAAACCAGTCCCCCAGAAGCAGAGTGAACCACCTTTAGGAAAACAGAAATTCTAGAAAGAAGTAATAAAAGGTAGGATTACTATTATGAATTTTCTCTACATAGCTTATTTGTTCAAATTGTTACATTCCAAACTTTAATAGGAGGAGTAAACAAAATAAATTGTAAAGTCATGAGATAATGAAATTCACTGCCCTGTGATTCATGCTTTCTGCAGCCTAGAAACTGGGAAGTATCTTTTTTACATGTGTTTTGATTTCTTTCTCTAATTAGTATAGCGTTGTCTTCAGTGTAATTAAACGTAATTTCTTACTTCTTCTCTTTGTTTTTTAGTGCTTCAAATCCTAAAACCTTTAGGTTTTTATGTTGACCTATAAAATCCGTATATAAATGATTTTCCTTTCTGTTATTTTCAATGATTTATAAGCTAACTTCCACAAAGCTAAATAGAATGAATTTATCTTTCCCAATGTATTAAATTACCTGATTAGGTGATGGATTCTAGTTAATTGTTTTCCGGACATTGATTTGAATGGAATGCAATTACCATACCAAGAAATGTTATTATTTTTTTTATCATTGGAAAGTCCATAAATTCAATAATTGAATCATGTTCTAAAGTTTAAATCTTTATGTAAGTTTTGTTTCAACCAACCATGCGTACTAGTCTTTAAAAGTTCTTTTAAGCATTTCAGCACTGGATTTCTCTCCATGGTTTCCTTTTCTTTCTAGCTGGTATTATCCATGTATCTTGGTAACATGTTACTTTGACTTAATTAGACTAGCTTATAGAAGTACTGAAGGAATCAGGTCTCATTTACCTTATTTCTCTATTTCTTTGAGACAGTCCTGGCCAGTAGTTTCACTATTAAGTTTTATATTTTGTTCTCTCTTTGCTTTGAAATAATCATATGAAATAATCATCTGTCTTTTTAAAATTGATTTTGTCCTATCTATTCATGTCATGTTCTTTTGTCTCTGAACTTATTACAAAAATACATCTGTTTTATAGTGACTTAAATTTAGAAATCCACTTATTTTGTTAATATTCATTTCTATTTTTTTGTGTAAGGAAATCTACTCCTCTTGAAGTATGCATGTCGTCTAGGATCTTCATACCACAAATGCATCTTTCAAGGATATCTGGATTTTTGTCCATTGAAGTCTAATCTACTATCTCTAAACTTGCAGATGGACTCAATGAACATTTCTTAGTCCCAAAGTGGAATAAAGGAGTTGTTGCTGACCCCTCATTCCCAATTTCCAGTCAGTTGTTGGTCCTCATCGCTATGATGCTGTCCACTCTCTAAGCTATCACATTTTTTTCCTCACTTCCCCAACTCCATTTTTCTTCTCTTTTACTTTCCCAAACTGTATTAAGTATAGTAATCCCTACCTCAAGTCTCTGGTTATTTAGAAAGTCCACTGACCCAATTTGATGCTTACTGCTGGCCTAACTAATAAATTGATATTGGACAGCCTCTCATTTTATACTAAATATTCAGTGATAACAGTTTCAGCTAGTTCAAGTATATAAATCAATCTTTACAACTTCCTCTACTCTGCTCCTGGGAAATGAGCATCTCACAAGAAACTTAAAATAATCATCTAAAACAATAATTAATAAGATAGACATTTGTTATGCCTCATCTCAAGATAGATTACAAGAGGTAAAATTATATATGTCACAACTGCCTTTACCTTTACTGGGGAGGAAAGGGGGAGGATTTCATTCATAGGAGAAAAGTAATTCTAAAAAAATAAATTATCATTTAAATATTACTTTAGACTTGAAACATGAATTGAAATTTAAAGGATCATCAGATGGAATCCAGGAAATTTTTGATGAAAGTGACCAGACAGAGGTATGAGAAAGTGATATCAAAATTTCTGATATTTTATTTTAGTAAAAGTGCCCTTCATGATAATTTTACTGTAAGTTTTTTTTTAAGAATTTTGTTTACTTTTAAATGTATTTTTGTCTTATGCAGGAGTTGCAATTTTCTTTGGAATTATAGGGACCAACAGCAAAAGCCCAATCCTAGCTATGTAGTAATGGAGAAAATGTCTTAGAGGATAAAGAAGTTAATTTAAGCTACTTGATTATGTTCTTGTTTTCCCCTTATTTGGAAAAATAATGTGATAACAGAATTACCCATGGATTTTGAGGCATGTGAAAGATCATCTTAGTCCTGAATTCTTTTTTATAGACATGCTAAAATATATCCTCACTAGTGCCAAGATAACCTGGAATGTCAATATTGGGAAATGTATGTAACTTCATAAAAATACACTAAATTCTACCAATCTATAAAAATGTTAATGTATGGCATTAAATATGCTATAATAATACTTTAGCATTAATTATTAAAGTTAATCTAGTTTATCTTTGTCCCAAATAACCAATTCTGTGACTGAAAAGTTACTACCCAAGTAAAGCAGCCCACAATATATTTGAACAGCTCTAATTGTTGAGGGTGCTTTCTTATGTTGGACTGTAATTTGCCTTTCTAAATTGTGCAGCCAGGGTTAATGGTTCTGACTTAAAAGAGTCAAGTTGAAGAAATCAAAACCTCTTCTGCTTTCTAATCCCCTAATTTTTGCTTGACTATCATCCTGTCATCCTTTAAATTATCTTTTTCTATAGGAGGAGGAACTAGAGGAACACTGGCAATCAACACAGACTACACATGTATTTATGTACCCACAGGTTCCTAGAGCCAATGGGGATGAGGAGCCAACATTTCAAGTGGAATAGGCTTTACTGTTGCCTGTTTTGTGTACATATATGCACATCTCATCTATGAAAATACAACAGTCCTCTGTCACCGACAGTGTGGTTGGCTCCACTGTGCCAATGACACTACCACAGTGCTAATTAAGTCTGTGCAATAAGTTATTATCACAGTCACCCTTGCTAGAGTTCAGATTCCGTTTTTTACATGGTCTAAGTGGAAGGTAGCATTTTGGAAGAAAAGGCCATGAATGGCAAGCTTGGAACATTGAGATCAACATAACAACACTCAAATATCTGTCAAGCAGGTGGTGTGGGTTTCCCTACAGGGACATCAGAGGTCACACTGCGAACCAAAGAAGCAAGGGACCTTTCAGCATATGGGCACACTGCCAGGGAGCACATTCAGGGAACACGAGAGGGACCTTTGTAGCTGCTTGCCCATCACTTATTCTTAACCACTTAGGTCAGATCACGTCCCCTAGAAAAGGTCATCTGAACATCTCCCAAGAAAGACGTGTAATACTTGTGGCTTTAAATATGATTTTTTGGTTTTGTTTTGTTTTGTTTTAAAGACAGCAATTGCTTCAGACAGGCAGGTTAGCAGGACCCATTTTTTTTAAAGCTACCTTATTTGATTAATTATTCTGCTCCACTGGACTCTCCTCCCACACAAGACAATATTACATACTCTACTCTTTTAGAACTCGTGGCCAACCACTATGGAATCTTCTCCCTTACTGGTAGTTGGGTCTCTAAAAAAAGAAAGGACTCTTCCTGCCAAGAGAACACTCCCCAGTTCTGTGACTCACTTGCCCAGAACAAGGGTAGAGAAATCCAGAAGAGGACAGGCATGCAGGCTGTGATATCTATTACCCCACATCCCCAGGGACTGACGCCAAAGACCAGACTGAGTGGTAGCCAAAGGACAAAAATACATGTAGAGGGGAAAAAAAACCTAACAGAAAAAAAAAAAAACCAAAAACATATATTAAAACAAAGCAAATCAAAACATGGATTTTTGCAAGGTACATTGGGAATATACTCCATGCTACATTGCAAAGAAACACACACACACATCCATCCAGGCAAAATCTTTATCAGAAGTCTCCTTTGATCAGTTGCCATTTCTCTGACCAACATCCTCTATCTCTGTCATTTGGAGACACAACACTTTTCAGTGGGGCACATCAGCCATCCTCATCTTCTACTTCATCAGGCTTTCTCCTCTTTTCATCGATGAAGATGACAGTGAGGAGGACCAGCACCTCGGCCACAATGCCCAGGAAGGGCCAGAGTGCCGCTAGACGGCTGCGGACCCTCACAGTGATCTCAGCAGAATCAGAGCCCTCAGAGCTCGTGCCTTTGCAGATGTATTTTCCAGGATCCTTCTCCAAATCTGCTGCTTGAATCTGCAGGTCTGTTTTTTCAGGGGTCTCTGTTATGAGGTACCTCCCTTCACTGCCATTTACAATATTCGTATTACTTCCAGCCTCATCTTGTCTGTACCAAGTCCAATAACTGATGGAGGGATAAGAGGAACTCTTACATGTAAGGGTTATTGAGTCTCCCTCATTCCTGTCTTCTGATTTCTTGTTAACCACAATCTTTGGGGGACCTTTTACTCGTACATCAGCCTTTGCTGCAAGTTCTGGAAGAAAAACGCACTGATATAACCCAGATTTATCATCTGACAAAACCTCATATTCTGTGACTGTACTCTCCGATGTATCTTCTTTCAACACCTTGCCACCCTTCAGCCAACGATGACCCTGAATTTGAGTTGAAGTTTTATTCAATTTACAAGTCAGGCGTGTTCTATGGGGAGAAATATGTACAGTCGTCCAAACTTGGCTTCCGATTCTGGAGGAGGCCCGCGCACAGAGGAGCACGGCCTCAGCAGCCACGACAGCAGGGCCCCCATGTTGCGACGTCGGTGTCCTGAAGACTTCAAACTGCCGGCCCACGCTTCCGTTTGCTAGGTCGCTGCTTGGTCACTCAATCCTTCCAGGGCTCCGGCCGCGGCCGCTATAAGAGCCCGCGGAAGACAGGCTCGAGAGCGCACGCATAGAACGCGGTGACGGAGGAAAAATCTAGAATCTGATCTTGAGTCTTTTCATTATGTTCACTTAGTTGGCACAACCTGCACAATCAAGAGCTTGAAAAAAGAATCAGGTAACACAGCCTTTCCTTCCCACAGCATCTTTATAAAACTAGATTCCAGTTCACAACCAGGACCTTCAATCCTATATCTTTGCTAACCGTCATTTCAGTCATTTGTTTGAATCATTATGTGTCTCCCCTAGAAACAAGAATTGAAACCGTGATTCCAAAGTGATTTCTTAACAATCAAAAATTAGATATTGTATAAGCTATCCTCATCCATTAATTATAGACCTTTTATTTGAGTATTGCCCAAAGAGTACCACAGTCATCAACAAGTTAGTAAATTAAATATTTTCCTAGAATGCATAGGTTTTAACCAAAGGAGTAGTCATCATCTATAATTGAAAATAGTTATAATGAGGCCTTTAATTGACCCTTAGTTTTACACAAAATGATTTATTCCTTCATCTGTGTTCATTAAAGAAAATAACAGATTATTATAAATAAAGCAATATATTCTGTATTGCTCTAAAAGGCAATATGGATACTAACAATGGATGTTTCTAGGTGGCAGCTCACTGTCAACTTATTAGGGATATCATGCATGGCATTCTGGTCCCGATGTAATGCACTCATTTTCTTGGTAGAGCTGTATATTTGGAATATAGTTAAAATCAGCCAAATAAAGTGTTGCCACCACATTTAAATTAAGACTTTAAAAATGTCCTGTTTGGGGGAAATGATATTCAAGATAATTTAAAGTAATTTATTTTGGTATAAATAGCTATGTGGCAGTTGATAGGAGTTTCAGGTCTACAGTTAGGAAGATTCATCTTCATGAGTTCAAAAGTGTCTTCAAATAATTCTTAATTATGTTTCCCTGGTCAAGTTACTCAAACCTTTTTGCCTCTGTTTCCTTATGAGTAAAGTGAGCTGGAGGAAGAAATGGCAATCATTCCAGTATCTTTGCCAAGAAAACCTCAAATAGGTTCATGAAAAGTAAGACATAACTGAACAAGAAAAAAAAAGTTTATTGTGTTCATTTGTAAATGAGAGAATGTGATTCTGTCATGTAAACATTTTTAATAGAATTTATTCCAAAGCACCTGTACATAGGCATCAATATTGTGGTTTAATTCCATGTAATTATGAATTTTAATCCCAATCCTTAGCTGTTTTGAAATTCTCACTTCCTGCTCCATGATTCTCAGTAATTCTATTGATGTGCCTAAGTTTTATATTGCAATCATAATTTTTATTTCTTGTTGAGAATTATATACAAAAATCATTTGTTTTCTCTTGCCCATTTCTTCCCTCTTAATCGGTAAAATAGAGAGGTTGTTTGGACTGGAGTCAAACTCAGAAGGGGACAATCTATGCAGGTCTATTATTTTGAAAATAACAGTTGCTGTAAATTACATTCTAGTTTCTGCAGACTTGTCATAATTTAGAGTTGCTATTTTTACACTTATAATTGACCTTTAATTTAAAGAAATTTTAGCAATGGAGATATTCATACATGTAGTAAAGAATCTTAACTAGTTAAAAAGAACAGTGAGCTTAATTTTTTATCCCATTGCAACTTTAAATTTTACTTGGTTTGGTTTTTTTGATCAGGCAGAACATATCTGTATTATAATTTTGATCATTTAAAAGGACCAATTAAAATATCTTTTTAGGCTACTTTTGAAAAGTCATTGTCCTTTTAGAGCAGGAAAAACAATTAAGATATGAAATGGGAAATTTTCCTGTTTTATTAAATACAATATGGCACAAGCATAATAATTTACCCAATACTTAATATCCAGGATAAAGTTTACTTTATTTTACAATTTCATTTTTCCTGTCATTTAAAGAAAATTTAAATATTTCTTTTTTTAAAATGTCGTTCATTCTTTCATTTAGATTAGTCTTATAACAGTCTATTCAAATCCTATCCATACAGTCTTTGCCTTTGAAATATTTTAGCACAAGTAATGTATATCATTCAAGATAGTAAACAAACAGATACTACTTCACATTATTATTCCATTTTTTAAAAAATTGCACTAGTGACTCAATTTTTCCTTTATTCACCATTTTTGAACTCCATATAAATCACTTGATTTGGGTGATTTCACAAGAATACTCCTCCCCATTTTCTCCAGACTCTAAGAATGCCTCCCCTTACCTGAGTGTCTCCCTGCTTTCTCTCTCCACCAGTGAGAAACCAGATGTCTCCATTCCTTTAATCCCGTGTTTCTTATTTTTCCCTCCTTTTTTTTTAATTAAAGCTTTTTATTTGTATAACATATGTACGGTTAGTTCCCCAGCATTGATCTTTACAAAGCTTTCCATTACAAATTTTACCCCCAGTCCCCTCCCCTCCCCTAGATGGCAGGAAGTCCACTACATGTTAATAATGTTGAAATACTTGACAAGTTATGCAAGAAAAATCCTATCTACAAGAAAAAAAGAAAATCAGAGAAAGGCAACACAATGCAAGCAAATATCAATAGAGATCATGAAAATGTTACGTCGTGATCCATATTTCATATCCCTCTCTCTGGGTGTATATGGTCCTCTTCAGTGAACAATTGGAACTGGTTTGAGACAATTCTTTGTTGCAGAGAGCCATGTCCATCAGAATTGATCATCATGTAATACTGTTGTTGCTGTGTATGATGATCTCCTGGTTCTGCTCGTTTCACTCAGCAAAATTTAAATATTTCTTAACATTCCTTTGTAACACAATGAATTGGGAACAAGTAAGCCCCTAAGCTTAAAAGATTCATTTTAACTATTGTTTGTTTACTTATAATTGTTCTTTGTTCTTATTTCATTACCCTAGGATAAAGTTACCTTAGAAACAACCAGCATACCAGAGCAAACAGCATCCAAGAACCAAGTTGAGTCTCTTCGTTTTCCATTTTTGAATCAGAAAAGAATGTCTCAAGGAACAGAATCTAATAAGAAATCTCATGATGATGGCATGCATTTAGGTGCAAATCCAAATTGGAAAGAAAGTTGTGAAAAAATGTGGCTTGAAGAAGAAAAAAATAGTCAAAAATAAATGTAGAATCCAAAAGACTGAGTTAAAGTAAGTGTGTGGTGAAATTTTAGAAAAGGACAAAATTGCTGATCAGACTAAAGAGAAACTACAAAACGATGAATTTGAAAAGGAATCAAAAGAATTATCAGAAGCATCATCTAATTTGGAAAATAACTTAAGTAATTCTGTGGAAAAGGAGAAAGAAAAAGTTTCTCTCAGTGTAGAAGATCGAGTCATTTCCTGGACAAAGGGAACATAGTCCGGAAAATGTCTTTTTACAGAATTTAAAGATCAGTTTCCCAAAAAATGTTCTTCAGTTTTCTTCTAATATGTGCTCAAAAAGGAGCATCTCACAGTGCAAGAATGCTAAGTCAAACATTAAAGCAAATGAAGAGAATATTGCTTATGTTGCAAAACATAAAAAGAGCTGACTCAAGATTAGGTATAAATGAAATAAAGGAAAATGGATCATTTGGTATTGAAATGACATTTACTCAGCACAAAAATATCACAAATTTGGAACCAGATTCAGCAGGTTTGCTCAAATTAAGTGGTCCAAGAAGTCATTTTGGAGTCCAGCTTATTCACTCGAGTGATGACATCAATCAACCAAGAAAAAAAGCCTGAACTTATTACTTCAAGAAAATGTAAGGAGAAAACAAAACATATAGAAACCTTGTTCCAGAATAGTCATCACAATGTCAGTAACTCTACAAATGAGCTAAGACATGGGACACACTCCCTTCCACTTAAGGACAAAATCTCAAAAATGCACCTGGATGAAGAATTAAAGCAAGATAAACAAAGATTGACAAATGAGTTGGGAATGTTGCAAGCAGAGTCCCTGACTTTGGAGAAAGAAAAAAATACAAGCACAAAAAGAGGTAGATTCACCTCCTGGCACTCTTAGATTCTATTTATTTTTCCTCTTTATCACTCATCATTTGGAATTAATTTTTCATATGATGAAAATGCTATATTTTATGTTCAAATGCTTGCTATTTGTACAACACATATTGAAAGGTGCATTAAGGAAAATATTCATAAAGCATTTTTATCAGTTTTTTTGATAATCTAAATTACTCCATCAATTTGCAAATTATTTGGAATATAAATAAGAAACTTTCTAAATTAGACAAATGGGAATATTGGACTATGCAGCCAAAAGAACAAGGACAAGACTAAAGATAATTAGGACACAGAGCTAAAAGAAATGTAATGAACTCAAAATTCTCTTATGTAAATCCTAGTGATATTTGACATTTGGAAGAATTTTGCTTTCTAGGGACATTTTCATTTTCTTAAACAAATGTAAGGTGTTATGACTTAAAATACTAAAAAACCTAAGCTAACTTTGGGAAATTTCTAACAAATGCATCTGATTAAACTAACATTTATGGTGATCTGTTAGTTCATCTTTACTGATTTTACTAAAATCATTTTTTGAATTACAAAAGAAAAT
>JAJPUD010024390.1:0-18811 GCA_023553655.1 Myrmecobius fasciatus | reverse complement strand
TCTTTCTATCTCTCTCTATATGTCTCTGTCTCTGTTTCTATTGTGCTCTCTTTCTCTCTTTCTCTCTGTCTCTTTCTGTCTCTCTGTCTCTTTCTCTCTGTCTCTGTTGATTTTGCTGTTTATCTCTTTCTCTGTATATATGTCTTTGTCTCTTTCTGTTGTTCTCTCTCTCTCTCTCTGTGATTCTCTGTCTCTCTCTTTCTCTCTCTCTCCCCCTCTGTCTCTGATTCTGTCTCTGTTGATTTTGCTGTTTTTCTTTCTCTCTGTATATGCGTCTCTGTCTCTGTTGTTCTTTCTTACTTTGTCTCTCTGTCGATTTTGCTGTTTATCTCTCTCTGTGTCTGTGTCTTGGTCTCTCTCTCTGATTCTCTGTCTGTCTCTGTCCCTCCTCTCTAAGGCCACAGTAGCCTGATCTCTTTTTCAGGAGATGTGCCTGGGAGTTTGGATGCTGCCATTTCTTAGCTCTGTGGCCTTAGGTCAGTGAAGCCTTTCTCCCTCCAGGAGCTGAGGGGGGCCCTGCCTTCCCCGTGGGGTCTCTGACAGTTCACTTGACCATTTGCTCATCTCCCTTCTAGCTCTAAATGACAATTCTGTTGCTGCCCGAGTCCCTTCCAGCCCTTGATCTGCCAAAGCCAGGCGTCCCATCAGGAGAAGCCGGGGCCTCGCTGCCCTGCTGCCCCCCTTGTTTGCCCGTGGCACCTTGGCGTTGTCAGAACACGCTGTTCCCAGCCACACGTCCAGATCTCCAGGAGGCTGGGGCTGGCTTCCTGAGGGCTCTCTCAGCCTGGGTGTCTGGCTGCCATCTCAGATTGATCACCCCTGAAACGGAGCCGGCTCTTCCCAGGCCCCGGTGCCCCAGAGCCTGCCCACCACCTATCTCTAGTTCCTTCTTGGGCTCTACATCCTAGCGTCGCCCTTTGTCTCGCCACACCCCCGGCCAGCAGGGTACCCATTGCTCTGCGCCTTGCCCAGCATCAGACAAGCAGTCTTTGGGGAGCCAGGTTTTGAACTAGGGTCCTGGGCACCAAGTGCGCTCTCCTCTCACTGTCAGTAGGGATCCTTCACGCCAGCAGCCCCGGGCCTGGTTTATAATAAGCACTTAATAAACACTTGATTGATTGATGGGGACAGCTGAGTGTCACAGTGGAGGCCTGGAGTCAGGCCAACCTGAGTTCAAGTCCAGATCAGGCACTCCCCAGCCGTGTGTCCTTCTGCCTCAGTTTTCTCATCTATAAAAGGGGCATTATAATGGCACCTGCCTCCCAGGGCTGCTGTGAGGAGCCAGATGGATGTTTTTTTAAGGGCTTAGCACAGTGCCTGGCACATAGTAGGTGCTCAGCAAATGGTTTTCTCATTGATTGCTGAGAGATGCACAGACGTAGCAGGGGACCAAGAGTCTGGCATCCGGTGCCTTTAATACACGCCTGCGCTTTGTTAATTGCACATTATGGATCAGGCTGTGGGTCCTGAGCGGGGTCCCGGGCGTCCCTGTGAGGTCCCTGCCAGGCCTGGGCAAGGGGATCCCAGCCAGAGAGGGGGCTCTGCTTACGGAGCAGGCGCCTCCTGGCTCCCAGGCCCCCCTGGCTCGCTTCCTCCTTCAGCAGGAACAAAGAGGCTGGTTCGAGGGCCGTTGGAAAGCCTGTTCTTGGGGAAATGGGATTTTTCCAAAGTGACATTTTCTTCTTGAACATAACATTGGGCTTTTCACACGGCACTCCGAGAGCCGAGCTTTAATTAGGCCCTAAATCCACTCCTTTAGCCCTGGGCTCACACGATTAGCGCAGAAGCCTCGCCAGGAGAGGCGGGGCGGGGCGGCGGCCCCCCATCTGAAACTTCACACCGCACAAATTATTAAAGGCAAACCTCAGGAGGAAGATTGTAATGAAAAATTCAGCATCCTCATCAAACCGCCTGACTCCATCCAGGAGGAAATGGGGCTGGGGCAGGGGGGGAAGGGAGGAGTCCTGGACTGTGTGCCAGCAGCCAGCCTGGGGCCCAGTACTGCCCTGGGAGCCCTCGGGCCCCTTGGGGGGAAGGCGGCGGGGGCAGAACCCAGGCAGCTCACCCCTCAGATGCGGTGACCCCCTCCCCCCGAGTGGGGGGCCCTTCATAGGAGCTCCCTGGAAGGGCAAGAGGTTCGGTCTCTTCTGGGCCCCTCCCCATCCCTCAGACGTCGGTGCCAAGCTTGGCCCGGTCCAAAGCCCAGCTTGTTCCAGCTGAGACCAGAAGGGGGCTTGGGCCAACCCCCGGAGTCACTTGTTTCTGATATGGGGAGGAGGGGAGAGATCATCTGTGTAAACAAATGTTCCACTGGGTCTGGGAGTAAATAAAATAAATAAGAAAGAAAGAATGAATGAATTAAAAAAAAAGCAAAAACAAAAACTCAAATAGCTCCCTTCCCTCAAGAAGCTTACATTCTTCAAGGGATGTAACATTTACATGTCCTGCTGGTAACAGTAGAGGGTTTTCTGGTCTCTCTGGTTCTCAATGCCCCATCATCTGGGAATAGAAAAACAAATTTTTTAATTAAATAAAATAAGTAAAAAGAAAAAAAGAAAGAATTAAAAAAAAAACCTTATGTAGCCCCCTTCCCTCGAGACTTACATCCTGTCAAGGGAAACAACATTTCCGTGTATAAGCAACAGGAATAGAGTGTTGGACCAGGAATCAGAGTGACCTCCATGACAAGACGCTCCGGGGAAATCAGCTTCCTCCTCTGTAAAAGGGGACATGACTGTCCCTCCCTCCCACTCAGGACGGTGATGGAGATCGAATGCCAGAATGTATGTAAATGCCTTAGCAAAGCCCCAAGCGGTGATGGTGGCAGCTAACACTAATGTAGGGCTTACTGCGGGCCGGCGTTATGCTAAGTGCTTCACCACAATCTTGGGAGGCGGGTGCGAGGTTCTCCCCTTTTCTAGGAATTGACTCGCCCAGGGTCACACAGCACTCAGTGTCTGAGTCAGCCTGGGACTCGACTGTCTGCAGGCTCAGGGCACTGGCTGCTGCCCCCCTGCCCACCCGCAGAAGGACTCCTTTTCCACTTGGGGCCTTCTCCTCCAAGAAACGTGTGCTGCCCCCAGGTGCACAGTGACATAAAATGCTTGTACAAATGCAGCAATAATAATAAGTATGATTGCACGCCTGCCGTGTTCAGTGAGGAGGCCCCGTGGGGGGCCGGGGCGGTTCCCCTCACTATCACTAGGCCATCTGAGGAGTCGGGATGATGGAGGCCCACGTGCACCCACACATCCACCTCCGTCTCACCTTTGGTTCTGTGGCGTCCCTGTGTGTGACAGTGGGGACTAGGAGCGAGCGTGCTCGTGTTCTCAGAAGAGCCAGACAGAAGCCATAGTGTTGGGCAGAACCCCCGACCTCGCAGCGGTTCTGGGAGCTGGAACAGACAGACAGGCTTCAGGAAGCGCGTGTCTGGGGACAGGTGGCTGTGTTCCCATGTTTTCGTTCTTTTTGCTGAGTTCATTGGCTCCCACTTGCCTCCTTCTGGTTATTCATGTATGGTTTTCTTCAGGTAGCTTTGGTATCTTTTTCCATTTGGTTCATTCTGCTTTTGAAGGTGTTGTTTTCTTCAGGGACTTTTTCCCCCAGAAGTTGTTTTTTTCTGCCAGTTTTTCCCTTCCTTTTCCAGGCTGTTGACTCTCTCTGAGCACCTCTCGTTTCTTTTCTTCTTCCTCTTATTTGGAGCTCCTGCGGTTTCTAGGAGAAGGGTGACTGAAGGAGCCGGGCCTGTTACCTTGGTCCGAAGCGACCTTCGTGCTCTCCTTTCTCCTCCATCGGCTCCCTGCGCCTTCGGCCACCTTGCTCCCCTCCGGGCAGCTGTCTGGGGACACCTCCCCGCTCCGAGTGCTCCTCCCGGCCGGCCTAGCTCACCTCCCTCTGCCCGGGGGCTGGCTGTGGCTGCTTTGGATGGAGCATCTCCCCATCGGCCAGCCCGGGAGCCCCTTGGGCCTGGCTTGTGCCCCTGGGCTCAGCAGGGGCCCATCGTGGTGGGCTTGGTGCCCGACTCCCCCTTTCCTCCTCCTGCTTCTCCCTCCTGCCCCTTCCCTTTTCTCCATCCCTGTCCCGGCGGCCCAGTCTGCTCAGACTGGTTGACTCTGCAAACGTGATCAGGAGGGGAGGAGGGAGGAGGAGACCAGATGGTGCCGGAGTCCCCCGCGGACAGCCAGCTTGTGTTTCAGGCCCAGCTCTGCTTCTCCCATTCGCTCCCCACCGCTCTGACAGATCAGAAGGAGCGTTCTTCATTGATGCAGGCGGATTCTCTTCTGGCCCAGACCGAACATCTGGCCCCCAGCAGGGCCTGCTTCCAGAGGCCCGGGCCGGCGTGTGGGCGCACAGCTGGCCCAGTGAAGGCGGCGGCGGCCGGGTCCTCCCGCGGACCCTCGCCACTGCCAGCTTTGTTTGGGCCAAGCCCCATCCCAGGGCCTGAGGACCTCTGGGACGAGCTTCAAGCTAAGGACGATTTAGACTGGCATGGGGAGGGGCTGAGGCTGTCTGGCTCCTGTCTTGGCGCCTCCTTGCGCCACAGAAAAAAGGGGCCTGCAGTGGGAGGGTCTGGAATCCTGGGTGCAGGATCAGAGGGAGCATGGGCCCCCAGAGGCAGTCCCTGAGCTAAGGGATGGACCGGTCACCATGCCCGTGGTCCCCTTTGAGGGCTGGACCCTTAGTGTCCCGAGGCTCAACATGGCCCTGAGCCACATAGGGCTTAGCAATGCTGCATTCACTCATTCCTCCATCCATCCGTCCATCCATCCGCCCGTCTACCCACCCACCCATCCAATCGTGGCCCTTTATTTTGTAGTAGAAGAAATTAAGACTGAAGGCAGGAAGGGGTCTTGGCCTTTCACTAGAGAGGGCTGGCTGGCTGTGGGGACCATAGGGCTCCTCCTTCAGACACAGGTCATGGCTGGAAAAAGGCCACTTGCATTTCCCAACACGCCATCCCTCTCCTGCAGCGTGAGGCCCACGCCAAGGTCACTCTATCAGTGGGAGGTGAATATCCCACAGATACCCGATTTGGAGTCCACAGTGAGGGGAGGCAGTGCTGTCTAGTGGTTAGAATCATGCACTTGGATCCCAGGGTCCCAGATTCAAACTCTAGTTGTGACTATGAGAAAGTTATCCACTCCTCTCAGCCTCAGTTTCCTTCCCTGTAAAATTGGGTGTGTAGGATAATACTTATCCTATCTACCTCCTAGAGTTATTGTGACAATTAAAAAAGGTAATTTGCATATAATGCCTTTATTGTAAACCTCGAAGTAGGAAATAAACATGAGCTATCCTTAGGATTATTTTAACTCAGATTATTTTAGTTTATCATCAGCTCCTTCCCTTTCATCTTCTTTTCCATCACAAGAGAGCCTCATCTTTAGTCTGATTCTGTTATAACACAGTCTGTGTATGTGGGGGGATTTTTCAGAGCAGTTAGTCTGTTATAATACTCTAAAATAATAATAATAAAACTGACATATATATGCATGTTTATATATGTATATATGTACATATATTTGTATCTGTAGCTCCTACTATGTGTCAGGTACTGTGTAAACACTTTACAGACATCTTATTTGATCCTTACAAGAGCCCTGGAAGGTAGGTGTTATTATAATCCCCATTTTATGGATGAGGAAGACTGAGGCAAACAAGGTTAAATGATGTGCCCAGGGTTACAAAGCTAGAAATGTCTCTGGTCAGATTTGAACTCAGGGTTCCCTGTTTCTAGATTCCACAGTCTATTCACTTTACCACCTAGTTAGTTGTCCCAGGATACTGCCCACCTGCAGTCAGAGGAGGTTTGTCCTGGGGACAGAGACCAGAGCTACCCCTAGCAAACTACTCCAATCTTGCTCTTATTGATCAGTCAGCATTTATTAAGCTAATCACAATAGAGCATGAATAGGAGCAGCGAGGTGGCTCAGGGGATAGAGCACTGGGTCAGAAAGACCTTAGTCCAAATCTGGTCTCACACACTTAGTAGCTGTGTGATTCTGGGCAAGTCACTTTTCCCTGTTTGCCTCAGTTTCCTCCTCTGTAAAATGAGCTGGAAAAAGAAATGACAAACCGCTCTAACATGTTCACCAAATCAGTCACTTGAGGAGCTCCTTTTCTACTAGGGGAGATGGCACATAAATAACTGCAAGTTTATATGCATGTACACATTAGATGGGAGCCCTTAACAGTTTGGGGGCAGGGGACGGGACAGGATGGAACAGAAAAGGCTTTTGACAAGAGTCACATTCTGCTTTACATACATAGTTGTGGACATAGGAGCTTCTAGGAAAAGGGATTTTTCCATCTTTGTATCTGTGACAAGGAGCACAGTCCTCTCTCTCCCTGTCTTCCCACTCTATTATGTCATCAGTATCTTCTTAGTCCCTCCAGGGGCACTTATCACCATTCATTCTTCTGTTTTCTCCCTTAAAGTCCTTCCTTAGAAAGTCTACTCCAAGGCTCTGAGATTTCCTGGCTCTCCCCTCTCCCTTAATCCTTTCTTTTGGGACACGATCTGTCCATCTCTTCTTCCAGTCCACCTCTGTCCTTGTGATGAATGATGTTATCTGGACCATTTCCGTACAAGGCTTCATTTATAATAAACAGATGATACTTGCTCACAGTCACTTCACTTTCACCTTTTAATTAGCCCCAAACCCAAGAAACTGTTGTATTAATTCTCTGCCCTACTGTATAACCAAAAGATTATTGATGTGTAAGAGGTAAACCTTTGTTCTAAAGAGAACCATGAGGTCATTACATACACCAAACAAATCCCCAGAGGCATCCTAGCCCACTCTCATTCTCCTGTTTCAGTTTTTTTTGTTTGTTTGTTTGGGGGGGGGGTTGGGTTGTTTTTGGTTTTTGACTTCTCTGTAATATCCATTCACCCCCTATTACCAACGAATCTGCTCCATGGCTTTCCCCTCCACCTACATACCCCAATCTGAACTGGGCATTCTTCATCCACTTGATTTTTCCTGTGTGGATGATTGGGCGGGTTCTGTAGCATTCTGGGAGGTAGTTAACACAGTCATCCATCAACAGGGGTATCCATGGGACCCCACTATGCAGAATCATCCTTCCATGGTAATCAGCTCTGGCAACTCTGCCATTTCATGTCTCAGTTGGTATTTATAAGCACAGGGTCATCAAACAAGATTTATACCTGTTGCCTCATCTTTTGAGGAATGATGATGATGATGATGATGATGATGACTGGTATCCCCCATAATCCTTGCCTTTACCTGCCTTATTTATTTCTTTTGAATGAAATATAATTATAGTTGGCTTTTATAGTCTAAGATGTGAACTCATTTTGGGTTCTGGTGTTCTTGACAACCCTGTGGGGTTATTTTACAAATAAGCAAACTGAGGCCCAGAAGACTTGTTCAAGGTCAGATAGCCAAGAAGTGTCCGAGGCAGGATTAAAACACAAGTTTTTCGGACGCCAAGCCCCACACTGCTAACTCCTTGTATAACTTGGACACAGACATGTTGAGAGCGTGTAAGGAGACTGCACCAAGCCAAATGCTACTTTTTAGCCAACACATAATAGGTGCACAGCGGGATCTTTTATCCTATATTTTTTTCGGTTATTTAGGTGACCATAAGGATGTGGTCAGCTGGGAAGTCCTGGTGAGTGCCAACCTGTTCCCTTTTCAGACCCATCAAACTAGCCTTGAATGTCTGTGTAGATACGGTTGTAAAAATGCCATTGAGGTGGGAAAGTTAGTGTGCAAGTCTGTTTTTTGATAGTCATACATCCCATGGTGATGGGGGCGGGGAGAGGGGTTTTCCCTCCTAAGTGATCTCCCCCTCCTTCAAGTCCCTGGAGCACCAGCCCTTCCTCAGTTGGGTCACTTCCCCCAAAGAGGATCCTCTCTTTTTTATCTGGGTCTAATCCAGCCATCCCTTCCATCTTTGTGACCTCTGTTTCTGCTTCCTGGTGCAAAATCATGAGGTGAGAGGCCAAAACATGGCAACCTCAGCATCCTTAATGATGAAGAAAGGATGCTACAAGGTACCCTGGTTTAAATAGCTCCTGTCAATCTGGACCATGGACATTGTTCTCGCTCATCATTTTGTAAATCCATTTTCCTTTCTTCTGTTTCTTGAGTTAATACAGTTCCATGTACTTCATAATGAGTTCATGCAAACAAATGAACAAATGCAGCGTCATTGATTAAGCATTGAGCTAAGTGCCGAGGATAGCAAAAGAAATGGGGAAAGCAGTTCCTGCCTTCACAGAGTTTATCTTCTGAGAGGGAGAGAATACAGATAAAGGGATCAGATGGTGTTGTGTTATACACAATTGACTGCATGATTCTGACAACTGCAGGGAGTAGATTAAAACATTATAGTTGCAGACCTAGAAATTAGAAGGGTGGTTCAGATTGGGTACAGGATTGGCTTAAAGGTGGCAAGGGAGAAGATGCCCAGGTAGTTACGTGAAGCCTGGCTGAAGACTTTTAGGTGGAGTAGCAGGCCATAGCAGTCAGTACCAGTGTCTAGTGCAAAAGTTCTGAAATTGCAAAAGGTCCAAATTTATTGCCCTGGATGATCGTTTCTCTTCACTTGGAAAAGAAACCAAGTATTTTCTGGCTGGGATGATTCTGAGGCTCTTGGGGTCCTCTGCTGGCCACTGGTGATCCTTCAGTATGATGTCCTTTTATCTGTTTCTCAATTTTTAGTGTCAACAGCTTATTTAAATAGATCAGGTTGGAATTGCCTCAATCAAGTACCATCTTTTTTCATTTTTTTTATTCCTGTTTTTGTATTAATTTTCACCTTTTCTTTTACAAATCAGTAATCCTGCTGTACACAAAGAACTGTTTTAGAGTTGATGCTCATGTTGGTAAATAGTCATTTTCTATTAATGGAATCAATTTCACTTTTGTTATTATAATAACAAATAATATAATAAGATATAATACATAATAACAAATAACATAATAGCTAGCATTTCTGTAGTACCTACTGGGTGCCAGGCACTGTGCTAAGTGCTTTGCAAATGTCATCTCATTTGATCTTCACAACAATCCTTTGAGACATGGGCTATTGTTACTTTGTTTTATAGTTGAGGAAACTGAGTCAAAGAAAGGTTCAGCATCACACAGCTGATCCTAGGCCAGATTTGAACATACGTGTTTCTGATTCTGCTGGGCCACCTGATGCCCAGAAAGGCTAATGTGTCAATTGACACAAAATGTGCTTGATGCCTTGATTTTTTTTTTAATTCCATTCATTCTGGATCACAGAGGTGATCCAGAGCTGGATCACATAGGATCACAGAGCTGGAAGAGAGAAGGACCTCAGAGGCCACAAGCTCCCTCATTCTACAGATGGGGAAACTGAGGCCCAGGTAAAGTCAGGTGGTTTGTCCTGTTCACACAACAAAGCAGTGGCTAAGGCAGGATTTGAAGTTAAGGTCCTGTGACTCCATTCCCTGACTGAACCTTGTCAAAGCCAGTAAAACATACCAGCAAAGGGCTGGCCCGCAGGGGAAAAACTGGTCCTCAGCAGACAGAGTCGGCCTGTCACTGTGACAGCGATCGGGGCCTTCCCAGCTTGGGTGGGCTGCCCAAGCCTGAGTCACGCTGCCATAGTCTTCAGGAACCTAGGGTTTCCTCCACGTCCCAGTGAGCCATCTCAGTGAGATTTAGGTTCCGAATAGGCGCTTCTCAATAATAGCAGTATTAGTTGTATCATAGCTATATAGGGCTTGCTGTGTGCCGGATGCTGGGCTCGGTGCTCTACAAATATTATCTCATTTGATACTCACAATCCTGGGAGATAGGATTATTATCTCTATTTTACACTTAGGGAAACTGAGGCCCAAGGAAGTTACTGCCCAGGATCCCACCGCTAGTAAGTGTCTGAAACTGATCTGGCTGTGGGTCTTGCTGACTTCCTATCTATCCCCTGTCACCCGCTGCCTCATAAATACTTTTTGGAGGTATTGAATGGAATTGACCCAGAAGAGTAAAACATCCACCCCCTCTCCTAGCAAACTCCCTGAAGGCAGGGCTGAAGCCTCAGCACTTAGGCAGACCCCCAGTTTCACCAGTGCTGTTGGCACCCCACCCCCTGGTACGGGCTGTCACCTCCCCATCCCTTCTCACTGCGTGTGGCTCCTCTCTCTGCCTTTCCTCAGAGAAGGTCCCATGAATCACTACCACGTAATCCAGATTCTCCTGCAGTCTCAGCCTGCCCCTTTGTCCCCACAGAAGCCAGCTCCCAGTTGAATGAGACCTCAGAGACCATTTAGGCCATCTTTGTCCCGGCAAAGAGCACCATTAGCCACACGTGTTCGTCCAGCCTTTGCTTGGAAGGCCTTTGCCGACCTCCCTCTAGAGACCATTTGTCTACTTTTGAGTAACTGCAATGGTTGGGAAGCTTTTCCGTCTGCCTCGTTCCTCGTTCTGCCCTTTGAGACCAAGACTTGAAGGCAGCCTTCGTGTCCCTGCTTTTCCAGTTTTGCCGTTCTGAGTTCCCTGTGCTTGTTCTTGGATGGCATGGCCTGGAAGGCCCTCCACATCATGGTCACTCTGCTGTGGGTCTCTGCCTACCCAACTGCCTCAAATGGCACCTGCGGTCCTGAATGCTTTACTCGGGATGTGGCATCATCAAGGCTGAGCACAACCAGGCTAACACTTGAGGCAATTGGGGTTAAGTGACTTGCCCAGGGCCACACAGTTAGAAAGTGTTTGAGACTAGATTTGAACTCAGGTCCTCCTGACTTCAAGGCTGGTGCTCTAAGCACTGCACCACCTCGCTGCCCCAGACCCACTACTTATGTGAACACATCCTAAGATGGCATTTCTTTGCTGCCACGTTACCCTGTCGACAAGTATCGAGTTTGTAGTGTGCTAAAAATCCCCTTCCGAGTCCCTTTTTTTTTTCAGATGAATTAGCATATTACCAACAACTCAATAATATATTTGCAAACTTTATTCTTTAAGCTCGACGTCAGGCTTGTTATTTAATTTCATAGTGATGGCTGCAGTAGCCCAATAGATTGGCCTGTTGAGTTCAGGGAAGGCTTCTTGGAGGAGGTTTCACTTGAATTGGTCTTTGAACAGAGAGAAGAATTTCGCCAAATGAGAACATTCCAGACATGGCATGCCCTGGTGGACAAAGACACGCAAACAAGGGAAAGAAGAGGGAAAATGGTGGGTGAAGAGTAGTTCGTTTTGCTTTGGAGTGGGGAGAGACTAGTGGCAGGGACACTCATGAGCAGGTGATTGTAATAGCTCGGGCAGAGGTGGCGAGGTCGTGCAGTGGGTACAGCCCCAGCCCTGAAGTCAGGAGGACCTGAGTTCAAATCTGGTCTCAGACACTTAACGTTCCTAGCTGTGTGACCCTGGGCAAGTCACTTAACCCCAGTTGTCTCAGGGGAAAAAAAACCCAAATTCTAGGTGAAAGAAAAGTGTGGGAAGGTAGGTTGGGGCCAGTCTTGCTGAAAGGGGAACTTGAAAGCTTTGATAAGTTTGTTTTTTATCCTG
The DNA here is from genome assembly GCA_023553655.1 of Myrmecobius fasciatus. Classification (NCBI taxonomy): domain Eukaryota; kingdom Metazoa; phylum Chordata; class Mammalia; order Dasyuromorphia; family Myrmecobiidae; genus Myrmecobius; species Myrmecobius fasciatus. Next base: position 7,298 of record JAJPUD010024390.1, on the reverse strand, counting down.
TAGAACGACCAATGTCTTTAAGGAGATGACTATCATAGCATCATAGAACTTAGATTCAGAACTGAAAGGGAATTTGGAGTTTATCTAGTCCAACTGTCTCAATTCATGGATAAGGAAATGGAGTCCCTGAGAGTTAGATGACTGACTTGCCCATGATCACAGAGCAAAGCCGGGACTCAAACCTGGGGGCTTCTCCACCTTGAACAACCCATCAGCACGGTCTGCCCCCCCGTGCTGCACCCATTGTCTGAGGTCCATCGCAGCATGTGGGTTTGGGCCTGGTCTTGGAAATGAGAAATCCAGCAATTCCAGCCCTTCCCCTGGCCAGGACACAGAATTGGTAACTGCTGTGAGCACATAGCTTGGGTGAAGGAGCAGACACTGACCAGGGCCACAGCCGCCCGCCCCGCTGACCTAACTGGGTGTTGTGAGCAGGAGCTTTCTCATCCTGCACCAGAGACAAAGTCTCGTCCTCTGATCCTCCATGTTGGCATCCACAAAACCCCACTCACGGCCAGCTTCTTTCCTTCCACCCTAAAACTCACTAAAATGAATCCGGGAAGAAGAAGAAAAAGACCATGCGAGAGGCCGAGCAAAGAAAACCGAATGGCAGCGTGTGAAGTGATTTCGGAAGGGGCCCGGGGGATGCGTGGTCTCCAGACGGCCAAGTTAGAGCAAGTATGACCTCCACAAACAAGCCGGGGATCGCTCCCGCTGATCTCATTAGGAGGCCTGCTTGGGAGAGAGAAATCCTGTTGGGGGGCGCAAGGCTGGATTTCCAGGGAAAACTCCCAAGGAACGGGTTGAGCTCATTCTGGCCTTGTTTTGGTCCGTGGGCATTTTCGGGTTTAAAGGGAGTACTTTAAAAGGAAAAACATTTGTTGGGTCTTCCATGGGCCCGGAGGTGGCAAGATGCCCCCTGGCTCCGGATTTCAGCTCGGAGTCCCTGAGGGGAGAAGGAGCTGGACCCCTTGTCCAAGTTCCATGTGGCCTTGGGGAAAGCCTTACCCTCTCTGCCGCATTCTTCATCTTTAAAAAGGAAGGGGGTGGGGCAGTAGATAGAGCCCTGAAGTCAGGAGGACCTGAGTTCAAATCTGGTCTGAGACACAACACTTCCTGGCTGTGTGAGCCCAGTTGCCTCAGAAAGAAAAAAAGAGGGGACTGGATTAGATGAAGTTCCTTCCTGCAAAAAACACTGCGCACCTGGGATTCCCAGCTCCGTTATGTGCAGAGTCCCTGGGCTCAGTTACTCACTTTCCTCCCTACTCTTTGTACAACCTGCGGCGAGTCGTTCGCTCTGTCTGTACCTCAGTTTCCTTCCCTGCTCTAGGAGGCTGAGCCAGCCAGTCTCCCATGAGCTTGGTCAGTGCTAGTTACACCCTTTGCAGAGCCTCGGTCCCCCCTTCCAGCCGCCCCCTCTCAGAGGAAGAACTTAAGAAAGGTTCCCCAGCCACGTGGCCAAAGCTCGCTGCGGCTTGAAGGCCTGGGCCTGGGCAGGATGGCCCGGAAAGGCTCCGCTGCCCTCCCCACCCGCCCTCCCCGGCAGCCGTAGCTTCCCATCTCCTGGAAAATGAGGGCAGATGCTTCCGTTTGGCCTGTGCTCCGAGCATGCTTCCCTGTTCCTCCTGTGTGTGTGTCGGAGATAATGAACAAACCCGGCACTGGCTGAGGCTGCTGCCGCCGGGGCCCACAGGCCTCCCTGAAGGAGGCGCTGCCTTGGCCGGGTTAATGGGGGTGAGGGTCGGCTGGAGCTCGGCCCCTTTCAGAGCAGCTTAAGAAAAGAATTTGTCTCCCCTGGCCCTGGCCCGGCTCCCAGCCCGCCCAGACGGGAGTTGCTGATCGATAGAAGTGTGTTTATTAGTAATGAGCAAGGCCCAAGGCCGCCACCGGGCCTCTGGAGCTCCAGGAAGAGGCCGGCTCTGCTCGGGGAGCACTTCCCTCCCAGAATCCTCCCTTCTGCGGAGCTAGAGCCCTCCCTGAGGTCGAGGAGATGGGACAGGACAGCGGGCCTGAGGGTCCTCCTGTCTGCAGTGGTTTTAATTGTATCCCACCCTAGGCTGGGCATCGTAGGGGGATGGAAGGCCGGTCGTTAGCTCAAGCCATCCCCGAACAAGGGTCCTAGAGGATGCTGGGCTAACAGCTGGAAGGGACCTGGAAATCCAGCCCCCCTCATTGTAGGAAATGGAGCCTCAGAAGTTAACCCCCCACGTGATCCTTAGAGACCTCCCAGAGCCGTCCACTTCCCTCTAGGACAACTGTAATAATGACTATGTCTACAACACGTTAAGATTGGCAGAGCACTTTGCAATTAGCATCTTATTTGATTCCCACAGCTATCCTCGGAGGTAGGGACTATTATTATTATTCCCATTTCACAGATGCAGAAACTAAGGCTGAATGACAATTGTTCAGGGTTATGTGCAGGATTTGAACTCAGACCTTTATCTCTCTAAGCCCCATCCACTTTCTGGATAAGTGAGGAAGTCTTTCTAGCTCTCAGCTCTCTGCTACACTCCTTGGCCCAGCGCTCCTCCTCTGACCGCTAGGACCAGGCAGACCAGGTTTAATCCTCCTTCTGCGTGCAGACTTTGGAGAAATGGGGGTCACTCGGGGAAGGGCTTTTTATTTTATGAATCCTGTTGAGAGAGAAATTAGAACAAAAGGGAAAAACCCTGGGAGAAATTAAAAGCAGAAAAAAGAAGTGAGCATCACATGTGCTGATTTCCATTCAGTCTCCTTGGGTCTTTTTCTGGACACAGATGGTGTTTTCTGCCCAGTCTGTTGGGGTGGCTTTGGATCCCTGAGCCCCTGAGAGGAACCAAGTCTGTCGTAGTCGATCGTTGCACGTTCCTGCTGTTATTGTGTACGACGTATTCCTGGTTCTGCTCGTTTTGTTCAGCATCAGTTCATGTCACTCTTTCCAGGCCTTTGTAAAAGCAGCTTGTTGATCATTTTTATAGAACAGTAATACTCCATCACCTTCATGTACCACAGCTTGTTCAGCCCTTCCCCTGTTGATGGCGTCTCCTCGTTTTCCGCTTCTTTGCTATCACCAAAAAAAGTCCCTTGCAAACATTTTTGCACACGTGGGTCCTTTTCCCTTCTTTAGGTTTTCCTCAGGAGACAGACCCAGGAAGACCATTCAGTTTTTCATCTCTGTATCCCAGGACCAGACGTGGCTCACAAAAGGCGATTAATAAATGCTTGTTGAAGTGGTTTAAATACATGGTGGTGCAGGGCACTGAGGGAGGATTAAGGAGGCAGCTTCATCTCAGAGACTTGGCAAGGGACCTCCTAGGACAGGGCTGGGCCCAGCCCATTCCCCGGACTCCCTCCTGGGCCCCAGGCTTGGAACAGGACTGGGCAGACCTCTTTGTGTTGAAACTTTTTTACACCTGGGCAGCTCCTCGGAGGCCTTTCCCAGCTGGCGAGGGGCTGGACCGGGCCCACGAGGGAGGCCAGAAAACCTTCTGTTCCCATGGAAACCCTGAGGCCTGGGGAATTGATCTGTCAGGCAGGGGGTCCGAGGCTCAGCTCCTGTTCCCTTCACTAATCCCCTAACCTTCCTGGCCTCCATGGAGCCCCCTCACGTGGCAAAGCAGCTGGACTTGGTGGCAGTGGGGGAGCCCAGGCCCCGTCTCTGCAGAGGAGCACTACCTGGCAGGTGCCCGCTGGCCCTCGGGGTTCTGTGAGGGTCAGGAGAAGGCTGGGAACGCCACAAGTGGGGACCAGAAAAAAGGTAAAATCACCAGCTTTGCCTCCATCAGCTGAGGACTAGGCTAGGGATTTGCTAAGGGCCCTTCCCACTTCTGACAGTATGTTCTAAGGGCCTCCCAGCTCTGACCTCCTGGGTTCCAAGGGCCCTCCCAGCCCTGACCTCCTGGGTTCTAAGGTTCCTCCCAGCCCTGACATCCCGGGTTCTAAGGGCCCTCCCAGCTCTGACCTCCTGGGTTCTAAGGGCCCTCCCAGCCCTGACATCCCGGGTTCTAAGGTTCCTCCCAGCCCTGACATCCCGGGTTCTAAGGGCCCTCCCACCTCTGACCTCCTGGGTTCTAAGGCCCTTCAGGCTCCGACATCCTGGGGGTCCATTTTGGGACTAACCCGTCCTCCTGGAGAAAGACTAGTGTTGCTTGTGACTCTCCAGTAGCTCACATTCCTGGGGCGGCTCTGAGCTAGTGTGGAAGGCCCCCCCGCATTTACCCTCCCCCGTCGGAGCTGGGTCTTGATTGACACCCTGGGCCTGGCGGAGCCTCGTGGCGGGCCATTGGTGGAGCCAGGCGTTGGCTGACACTCGCGGGGCGCACTTTGCTTCCCAGGGAGCAGTGCCCGGGGCCGGCTGTGTGCCGGGGGGGGGGGTGTTCTCTCCCTTATATCCCTCCTTCCCTTTCAGGAATCCCTTCCTGTTCTCCCTAGTCCTGTGGCTCCTTCCTCCCTTTGGGGGCAGCAAGGCGTCCCATTGGCCAGAACGCTGGGCTCGGAGTCAGGAAAAACCGAGTTCAAGTCCAGCCTCGGTCACTTGTTGATGGTGACCCTGTCACTGTGGCTCTGACTCATTTCCTCATCCGTAAAATGGGGATAAGAGGGTTGTCGCATCCTGGCCGCCTGAGAGGAAGAAGCATCCCCTTCTGGCCTGGCACTACTGAGTCTGGGTGGCCCAGAAGGCCAGACCGGGCGAGGGCTGGTGTCACCTGGGGCTCTCCGGGCATTCAGGGCCTCAACTCTGAATGCTGTAAGAAACAGGCCGAGGCCGGACATCTGCCGCACATCCCACGTGCTGTGGCCACACAAAATCAGGTCACTGCCGTCCTCAGGAAGCCCTCAGAATATGGGGGGCAGGGTGCCAGGGCGGGGGCTGCCTAGCGAGGCAGGGGCATTCAGGCCGAGGCTGGCCCCCCGCTGCTGAGGGGGTTCTGGTTCTGGGCTGAACTCGGTGGCCCCTGAGGCTCTGGGATGATGGGAGCAGCCCCAGGGCAGCTGTGGGGAACAAATACGGGCAGGCCTGCATGGAGCGCCGCCTGTGTACGCCCGGGCTGACTGACAAGAAGGGTCCTAGACGGAACCAGAACTGGGCCCGGCCCAGGATAAGCCGGGGGTTGGCCACAGGGACTCTCTTTGGAGGGGGCAGGGGGGATGGGGAAGTGACTTAGCTGAGTTCTGGGACAGGCCCCTCCAAACAGAAGCAAGCAGGTCTCTGGGCACTCCCTGCTGGCGGGGAAAGCACAGGTCCACGCTGTCTGCGCTGCGCTGTGCGCTTATTCTGTGGCTTTTGAGCCCACTTCAGAAATTGTGTGAGCTATTAATAGTGACCCTAGGAAGAGAAGGGCCCCCTGAATTGTCGGGGGGAGTTTTCTCCTTGGAAATTCCTCAAACAAAGGACTCTCCCGTCCCCGGCAAGACTCTTTACTCCCTAAAACCTGATTCCTTCTGGGGCAAAACCGGTCGTTGTCCGGCGTCTCCTTCCCCGACTTTTCCCTTCTCCTAGTCTTGAGTGAGTCCCATGTCCTTGCTGCCCGGAGCGCGGACGACCTCTGTGCGACCAGGCCGGGCCCTGGAGCCCGAGCAGAGCCGCCCCCCCCCTCCCCGGGGCTGGCCGCCCTTCCCGGCCCGGCACCCAGGCCCAGCCCGGGCCGCCCAGCTCTGACTGCTCTCCTCCTTGTCCCCCAGATGAAGGTCCCTTCGAGCAAGGGCGGCAGCAGGAACAGTGAAGAGGACAGCGTCCGAGAAGCCACCAGCTCCCAGTGGAGCAGCTCCCGGGACCAGCTCAGCGACGTGAGTACCCGCTGTGCCCGGGCCGAGGCCGGGAGGGGGAAGGAGCCAAGGGCCCGGCGCCCCGGGCAGGAGGCCGGAGCAGCCTTTGTGTGCTGGCAATTAGCATCGCGCCTTCATTAAAGCCTGATTTTTTACTAATTAGGCCCTTTCCCGTTAGGAGGGATTTAAGCGGAGAACAATAATCAAACACTGGCACGAGCATGTCTGAAATATTAAATGGAACATTTCAGTGGCGAGCCGCGGCAGTCCCCGGGCGCAGGGTTTTCATGTTGAGTTCTATTAATGTGAAATATGTTCATAACTAAAACCTGTCACAGGAACTGGCGCGCAGCCGCCAAATCCAATTGGACAGTTAATTTAGCTTTCAAATTGAAAACACCGCCTCGCTCCGGATGCTGAGGCCGGCCGGGGCGGGGAGGCCGGGAGGGGGGCTGGCAGGGGGGAGGGGGGCCGGCAAGGGGGAGGGGGGAGCGGAGGGGGCGCAGGCCTCTGCCCGCCCCAGGCGTGGGCTGTTAGAGCTTTCAGAGCCCCTCTTGAGAGCAGGAGGGAGGGGAGGGAGACGTGGAAATGGCCCCCACAAATGTGTTTAAAAGCTGAAAGTATTTATTAAAAATGTCAGCAGAAAAGTGCTTCTGGCAGATTAAAGTGGGACTCAGGCTGACAGCCTGACAGGGATGTGAGGGGGGATCTCTCTCCGGGTGTGGAGCCTTGAACCAGGCTTTGTAAGCAGCCCACGCAGAGGCAGGGAGGCAGGGAGGCTCCGTCCCCCAGGAGAGGCAGGGAGGACGGGAGGCTCCGTCCCCCAGCAGAGGCACTGAGCTTGAGGAGTCAGGGGCTTGGCAGGAAGTTTAGATCATCCCGGCCCTGGCTCCTGCCTCCCCCAGAGAGACCACTGCCAGGGGGAGCACTGGTGTTCTTTGATTGGGTCTGTGGAAGGAGGCCGCCCGGGAGCTGTGGCCAGGACCTCCATCCTGCAGAGGCCAGTCAGGCCATCCACAGGCCCTTAGAATCGCTGACTCTGGGCCAGACATCAGACCAGGTGCTGCAGAGACAACAGAGCACTTTGAGATTATTCAGGCAGTTTTATTTGACTTTTATTAGCAAACATTTATTAAGTGCCTACTGTGTGCACCAAATGCGGAGGGAGCAGTAAGGCAGAAACAGTCCCTCTCCTTGAGGCTCTCACAAGTAAATACTACATAGATTATATTGTTGGATACTCAAGATAACCCTGAGGTGGGGTATAGGTGGGGAAACTGAGTCAGTAAGCAAAAGATTCAGGTATTAAACCCCAGGCTTTCCTGACTCCAAAGCCTGAGAGACTCCTCTCTCTCTCTCTCTGTCTCTCTCTCTCCTTCCCTCCCTCTCTCCCTCCCCCTCCCCAGCTGTCTTGTTCTTGCCGAGGTGATTTTTTAATCCTCCATATAGACTTTACATTTATCCCCATTGATTTCATCTCAGTAGATGGAGTCCTGCTGGCTCGCCTGGGTCTGTGTAGCCCCCGACAGCGCCGTCCAAGCGTTAGCGAG
>JAJPUD010024389.1:0-18811 GCA_023553655.1 Myrmecobius fasciatus | reverse complement strand
TATTGTTGAAGAATTACCCACACATATGTTATGCAAATAAAATAAAATTTAAAAAAAAAAGAAATTGAGCATAAGCCAAGTCAAAATTCATGCTATGCTATATAATCAATGTATTGGAATAGATTCACATTTTTGAAACAAGCATTATAGCAGAGCTGACTGTACTTAGAAAGGAGAGGTCTAGATCAAAGCTTCTTAAACTGTGGGTTGCAACTCCAAATGGATTCCCACTGAATGTGGGAATTGCAAAATTATCATTCTGATCAGTAAATGTTTGATTTGTAAACTTGTTTTATATACTCATATGCCCGGAGCCACATAAAAATTTCTTGGGTAAAAGGGGGTCACAAGTGGAAAAAGTTTAACAAGGCCTGGTTTAGGTAAAGTTCTCAAAAAAATCTGGGAAGGGAAAGAAAATTTTCACCTGGGGAGGAGAGTTAGTGTTGAGCCTTGAAGGAAGATATGGAGATGGGGAGGCATTCTAGGAATGAGGATTTAAGAGTAATCCAGTTTTGTAGGAACATGGAGAAGTATCTGAAGAGGGATAGTGTGAAAGAATCCAGAAAAGTTAGGTTGGGGAGATTGTTTAGGAAAGGTTTATGCTTTGTGCAGTATAAACTAGTTAAAAAACTATATGTTACATTGACATCAGAAGGAAGATGCACTTAGTAACCATTGTCGGGAAATTGTAAATATCTCCCATTTTGGTGAATTTAATTTTTAGCTGTTTGTTTTGAAGAGGGGTGTGCGTTTTATGCGCTCTGAGCCTGTGATATCAGACACTCATGTAATGCTCTCCCATTGGTCATGCTCTCTCACATTATCTCAGGTTTTCCAACAACCCTGGGAGAGGGACAGGGTAGGTGCTATTTTCATTTTATATACAAGAAAGTTGAGTTTTAGGGAAGTTCTGCATCTCACTCGAGGTCATCTAGGAATTGACAAGAGGTGGCACTAGAGACAATTCAAATCTTTGGAAACTCAGTTTAGGATGCTTTCCCCTTTGTCAGACATCTTTGTAATTTGGGGAAAAGGAGTTGTCATGGCAGTAATCTTGGTGTATTGTCATTGACTCTCAGGGAGACAGAAAAAATAGACACTGAAAGGGAACAGAAATGTATGCCACAAGATCATGGGAATGAGTGAATGTGGCCTTCATTCCTACAGACACAGCAGAGGGTTTTTTGGGTTTGTTTGTTTGTTTTCCCCTAGACACAGACCTGCAATATGTTGACTTTGGCAAGACTTGCTTATACCTAGCCCTACCATTAAAGTTATCTTAATTGAACCATTTCTGATGTGAAGATTAAGCCCCATACCTAATTATTTTCTTTAGTTAATCCTTAGAGTTGTTGGGCAAGTTTGAAGTATTGTGGTAATTTGTGTGAAGAGATGTTAAGAAAAAGCAGTTTGTATCCCATTGGGAAATTCTAAGTGTGTTTGTGCACAGGTTTCACATGCTTTTCCAGTCCTGTAGTTATGATTGCCTACTTTCAACCACATCCATTTTATCATTATATAAACTGCTTTTTCTTCAGGGAGAACATTCAAAGTCAAAAATGATGGAGAAATTTCTCTGAGAGGGAAGGTATTGAGTTCGTTTTATGGATCTTGTTTATGGCAGTATGATTTGGCAGCTTAAAAATATTTGTCACATCACTTAACTAACCCTGGCTCTCATAATTTTCTTCCCATAGGTTTCACTGGCAAAAAAAACAGCAACCATTATCTATGACTCCAAACTACAGAATCCAAGCTCACTGCGGGACTCGATCGATGATATGGGATTTGAGGCTTCTCTTCCCGATCCCACTCCTCAGCCTGTTTTAACGGATACTTTGTCTCTGACTGTTACTACTTCTTCACTGGCCCCATCATGGGACCAAATCCAGAGTACATTGCTTAAGGCCAAGGGTGTAACAGACATTCAAATTTCTCCTCAGCAAAGCTCAGCAACTGTGACAATGATCCCTTCTGTGGTGAATGCCAGTCAAATAATCCAGCTGGTTCCGGGTGTCAGCTTAGATACTGGAGCACCAGAAAAGAAGCCAGCCCCTGGTGAAGACACCAGTGTGGTTCAAGCAAATGGAGTCATGCTGAAGATGAAGGTGGAGGGCATGACGTGCCATTCATGCACAAGCACCATTGAAGGAAAAATTAGTAAATTGCAAGGTGTTCAGCGAATTAAGGGTAATGCTCTTAGGTTTCTTCTTTTTTTTTCTTTTTTGAGTTGAAGGAAAGTAGTGCTTTTCTCTTTTGGTTTTTGATCTTTCTCTTTCTTCCAAAGCTCCATTCTTTGAGTGGGTATTAAAGTGATGAGAGTGGAATGCTACTGATGTAGTTAAGTTAATGTCTTTAATTAGAGGGTGGGTCATTCTCAGACCCTGATTTGGAGGAGGAGATGTGGGGGCCTGGAGATGTAAGGAGTTGAGGATTCTTAAAGCAGCCATCCTCTAATGGAGCTTCTTACAGTAGCCACTCCACTTTTCTTTACTGCCACAGTCAAAAATAAAAGCACCCTTGTTTTTCTGGAAAGAAAAAGAATATTTTATGAAAGGAAGAGAAGAACGAGGGAGGAAATATATGTATTATAGCATTAACGGGGTATCCTATGCCTTGTTTTGTTAGGTGAAGACTAACAACAACTAAATTATGCATTTTTTTGTTTTTTGTTTTTGTTTCTCAGTCTCCTTGGATAATCAAGAAGCATCTGTTGTATATCAGCCTCACCTTATTACAGCAGAAGAAATAAAAAAGCAAATTGAGGCTTTGGGTTTTCCAGCATTCATGAAGAAACAGCCCAAATACCTTAAGCTGGGAACCATTGATGTAGAACGCCTGAAGAACACATCTGCCAAATCCAATGAGGAATCACAGCAAAAATGTTCCAAATCTACGAAAGGTACAACTTCTACTTTCATCATAGATGGCATGCATTGTCAATCCTGCGTGTCCAATATCAAGAGCCATTTAACTACACTCCCAGCTGTAAAGAGCGTGATGGTTTCTTTAGAGAACAAATCTGCTGTGGTGAAGTATAGCGCCAAATTAATCACTCCAGATGCCCTGAGAAAAGCTATAGAAGCCATCTCACCAGGGCAGTATAAAGTGAGGCTTGCAAGTGAGTGTAATAGCAACCAGAACTCTCCAACAGTCTCTTTTCTCCAGAAGCCATGGGGCAGTGCCACTAGCCAGCCTTTGACTCAAGAAACTGTTATAAATATTGGCGGTATGACTTGTAATTCTTGTGTGCAATCAATAGAAGGTGTCATATCAAAAAAACCAGGTGTAAAATGTGTACACGTCTCACTTGCCAGTAGCACTGGGATGATTGAATATGACCCTTTACTGACCTCTCCAGAAATCCTAAGGGAAGCGATAGAAGACATGGGATTTGATGCGACCTTACCAGGTAATTAATTCCCTCAATTGCCTTTTCTTCGATGCTGTAATGCTGTTTTATTTCCATTTTGGCAATTCTCTTGGTTTTTATCACATAGAAATGAGTTGTAGATCATACGGTAAACAGAATTCCAGACTTGGAGGCAGGAAGAGCCCAGGTTTAAATCCTGCTCATCAGCTTACTTACCAGCTATGTGACCAAAAGGGAGCATTTAACCTCTCAGGGCCTCAGTTTCCTCCCCTGTTAATTAAAGGGATTGAACTAGATGGCCTATAAAGTCCTTTGCAGCTCTGATTCTCTGTCATCCTGTGAAACTGCAGTATTCAGTTTCATCAGGTTCTTATATTAAGATTAAATGAAAAAACAAAACAAAACAACTGCGACCAGCTGTTTGTTCTTTCCTAACTAGAACCGAACTAGTTGATATCTTTGATCTGCAGTCTTTACCCAGTATTTACCCAGCAACAAGTAAACTTGGTCAAATTACTGTGTTTTTGAACTTGAATTGAACTTGGCCTCAGAGTGAAATGGAAAATATTCCACTATACTTTTCTGATTGGAAATATGCGTGAAAAATTGGGCAGCTGCTCCAAAGTCAGTGCAAAGTTGTTGATGAGGGCAAACATTGCCATGCAGAGATCTTCCCATTTCATTCTCATAGAAACTGTAACAATGTCAAATGGAGTTCTCTTTGCCTAGTGATTGCAGCAGATCCATGGCAGTAACATGGAACCAACTCTTAGTGACTGTTGGAGACATGGATGGCAGGAGGTGAATCTTTTCTTGGTGTTACTTCCACTCATTTTAATATAGTGGATTCCAAAAGACTTACTTTCTGACACATATTTATTCCTCTATATTAGTAAAATCACATGGAGAGACTAGAAGGTTTAGTATCTCTAATTCTGGAAATCTTAACAGATTAAATTTCATAGCAGTTACAGAGGAAAATAATGAAAAGGAAGTGTGGTATATTGGAAACAGCCAGGAAACACAAGTTCTATGGCTACCTGCCTTTAATTAGCTCTGTTGTCTTCGGACAAGTTGCTTCCCTGGGCTTTCTTTTCCTTATCTGTGTGATTGAAGAGAATTAGGCTAGAAGAGGTTTCAAGTTTCCTTCTATCCAAGAATTCAATTCAATTCAGCAAGCAATATCTAGTTACTGATGTGGGAATGTTGACTCTGACACTCAGTAAGATGATGATCCTAAGAGAAAGACCAGGGCTTTCAGATAGAACCAAATTCTCTTTCATCTGCCGAACCAAATTTTCTTTCATCTGCTATTATTGTCATGCCATTTTTGAATTCTGCTGATATATTAATGAATTAATGAATAAATGAATTAATGAATTAATGAATTTCAAATAATTGAAGGAAATGCTAAATTTCAGTTAGAGCTCAGTGAAAGGAAAGATGCAGATTTTCTCCTTCCAAGTTCTCAACCCTAGGGGTCCAGAACCCTCGCTTGTTAGCACTCTTACCCTTATCTACTTGACGTTCTGTCATTGTACTTGCCTAATTCCCAGTACAGTGAGACTCCTTGTGGCCATGGCCTTGCATAGAGCTTTACACTTAGGAGATTAATAAATGCTTGTTGAATGGAATACTAATGCAGCCTATTGGAAAGAAAGATCATGAAAAGAAATTGGTTTATTTAACTCCTGTGTTCTGACATTATTTTTAATGCCTGTAGGACCATCTTTGGTTAGATGGAGGTTTCTCTTGTTCTGCCTGAGTAGTCATTTGCCAAATATCACTTGTTTTATGGACCTGCATTTGGAAGTCATACTGATGGGGACTTAAGATTCTTTTACATTTAAACAGTGTCCAAATTACAGAAGAATAAATAGGTTAAGGGTTAAGTTGTCTACAAGACTTGAAATAACCCAACTAATCTGAAAACTTTAAGTGATTGCCATTATTAACTGATTTTTTTTTTTCATCAGCTGGATTTCTCAGTAATTTTTGGTAATTTTGAAGGAATGAGGAAGCTTTAAGGCACGATTAAACTATAAAATAAACTGAGTTAACCCACTGTCTGGGGTAAACCATTGCCTTTGAAAATGAAAAACCTCTTGGAATTTTTCCTCTGACAACTCTTCCTGGGCACTAAATACTTAGGATAGGGCCAACACTTCAGGTTGTTTTCCCATGACCAGGAAAGTAGCTAAGACACTGGGAGAATCTAGTTCCCTACACTTGGGGGAATGATTGAACTTTTGTCAAAATATGAACAAGATGGAGTCACTTGAACACTGAGACCAGGCTGGCCCCAACCAGTCGTTCATAGGGAAAAAAAAGACTATATAGGGCCATTAGTGATTGATGCTATTCAGCACCTTGGTTTTCTTTACATATATCACCTCACTGAAGGTGGAAGACTAAGTTATGGTCAATCCTCACCCTTACAGGTGGTGGTTAGTTTTCAAAGAAAGGCTGTGAGCAAGGGGAGTAATATTAGATGGGGATTTCCTGAGGCTTCAAGGGAGAGTAGAGGCTTCCATCTGTTCTCAAGGGGTAAAAGATTGAAGTGGAAATTCCCTGCATTTTACCTTACAGCAGGGCATTCATTACTACTGAAATGTGGAGAATTCTTCCTAAATGTCCTCTGCTCTGATACCCTGCTGTGGCTTAATAAATATTTCCTGTGTTTCATTAGTGGAGTAAATACTTTATTATGCCATCCTCCCAAAGTCATTATCTAATTTTTCACATTTAAATAGAGTTAAAAGCTTAGACTGACTAGTTTCCCTCCTATTTTAACCTCCAGGAGGTATATTTATTTTTGCCTAGTAGTCAGAGCCAGTTAGGGGAAATTGTTGTTCCTGACAAACATGGTCTTATTGGTTAGATTCAGATAACGAGTTAGGAATCTCTACAGTTCGTTTCACCTTCACCCCAACTCATTGTCGCAAGTCCAAGATTGTGCAGGTTAGAAGTAACAGAGGTGGGATTTGAACCCAGTCTGAGAGCCTGCATATCCTTGCCACCTAGGCTTGTCTTTGTTCTTTCAAAAGTTAGTTCATAAAACTAAGTTATCAAGAGAGTCTAAAAGCATTTATGAATTAATTTCCACTTTTTTTCTACCTTCTTTTTAGCTTAGTTACTGATACGGTCTTTTTCAGTTTTCATTTGTAAATTTGATCTCATTTTTGTCTGCTTTCAAAGCCGGTAAGGCAGGACTTCTTAAACTTTTTCCACTCACGACCCTTTTTGCCTGAGAAATTTTTACGTGACCTTGGGTATATAGGTATATAAAATAAGTATACTAATCAAGTGTTTACTGATTATAAGTCATAATTTAGCAACCCCATATTGGGTCACAACCCACAATTTAAGAAGCTTTGCCTTAAGTGAATAGAGAGTGCTTTTCCATTGTGATTGTCATATCAGTTATTTATTTGAGGAGGAAGAGAAACATGTTCTGATTGGGGCAGAGTGGAGCAAAACTCCTACTTCTTAGTATCTATAAGTCAGTAAACATTTATTAATGAGAAGGGACTTTTACCCAAATTCCTCCTCACGAAAAGTATCAGATGACTAGAGAAGGATCAATGAGGCTAATACTTATTTTACTTAAAACAATCACATCTACTTCCATAAGGGTATTATACATATTAATATGACAAAAGTAAATTTGAAAAATTCCTCTTATCTGCCTATCCCTACTTAATTTATCTACCAGCTACTCATAGGAGGATGGCAATAGTTGGAAGAGCTTAATAGAACTAGATCTGTGCTCTTTTGATTCAATTAAGATTCTACTTGGATAGGGCTGGGTAGTAAGGAAATGGGGAATCAGAGCTGTGGAAAAATACCAAATTACCCAGCAGTCATTTAATGATTTTCATGGTTGCTTTATTGGTTTATTTAGTGCTTGGAGGTATCCCAGGGATATATGCATAGTCAGATAGCCAGGAAACATCTTTTGTAGCTGTGGTTTCCAAGATTTTGTATTATGAACACTTTTTTTCTAACATAAAACAATCTGTTGATCCCTCATGTAAAACTTATACTTTTGGTATCTGTTGATTTAGAAAATATATAATGATAAAAGTTAGAATTTATTGAGAATCTCTTTAAATGGATTTGTAGTGTATTAATCACAGTAGCATCTGTCTACTTAGAAAACTATGTATATGTAGAGTGTTCAGTCCATAGAAGGTATGTTATTAATGAAATGGAGCCCTTGGTTTTCCAGTGATCAATGGCCCATAGGTTGGGAACCACTAGTATAGGCTATAAACCATTTGGTGTAACACTGCAAATAAGCAAACCCTCTTCCCCCTGCCTTCAGGAGCGGAACTTTTGTTGTTTATAATAGTCTTTATTGGAAATGTTGCTTTCAGATTCAAATAATGGAACATGCAGCAAAACAATGATTCCAACTCATAGTAAAGAAGAGCCAAAACCTCCGGTCCATGACAAAGAGGAGGCAAAGACTCCAGCCAAATGTTACATCCAGGTTACTGGCATGACTTGTGCCTCATGTGTAGCAAACATTGAAAGAAACCTACGCCGAGAAGAAGGTGAGAAATTTAGGAAAGTTTACTGTATTTTCTAAAACCTTTGAGACCCTTTGTCATTTTCATGGTGCCTGGATGCCCGAGACTCCCTTTGTGTATCTCTCTTTTAAAAAATTTTTTAAGCATAAATGATTTTTGGAACTTACTGTAAGGCCTCTGAAAGACCTTAGATTAGTCCCTTGATCACCAATGTTTTTTGGTTGCTGTCTCTGTTTACATAGAGAAAATATCCCATCTCTTTCTCTTGAACGGTTTTATGTAGTGAGTCAGATCCCTCAGCCTTCTTGGTGCTTTAGGTAACTCTAAGACAGAAGGTGCAGAGAAGGTGTGACTTGCACTGGCTAAAAGATTTCTTTGTTTGAGAATGCCTTATGCTAATGAAGTTCTAGGTCCAATTCTTATTCTAGGTGCTCTAATTCCCTGTTCCTCTTTAATAGTGGTTAAAACTTCTAGAAAAGGATGTAAGACCTGATCATGTTGGTATTCAGTAAATATTTATTAATTTCCCAGTGTAAAAATGCTTTAAAAAATAAAATGAGGATCTGTAGGTTTTTTAAAAATCTCCAGTAGCATTTTATCTTCCAAATACATGTAAAGATAGTTTTCAACATCTATTTTGTAAGACTTTGTCTTTCAAATTTTTCTCCCTCCCTTTTTTCCCTCCCCACTCCTCAAGAGAGCAAGCAATTTGATATTGGCTATGCATGTATAATCCTTTTAAACACATTTCCATATTTGTCATGTTGTGCAAGAAAAATCGTACTAAAAGGGAAAAAAAAACATGAGAGAGAAAGAAACAAACCAAAAGTGAAAATAGTATGCTTCAATCCACCTTCAGTCTCCATAGTTCTCTCTCTGGATGCAGATGGCATTTTCCAAGAGGATCTATAGATTTAACTCTATCTTTTAGTTTAAGTATCTTAAGTTTCTATAGAATCTTACTATATCTTTCCAGAACTTTGACACTATTTTCTTAATAGTATTTTTTTCCAATTACATGTAAAGATAGTTTTCAATATTCATTTTTGTATGATTTTGAGTTCCAAATTTTTTCTTTCTCCCTCCCCCCCAGAAAGCAAGCAATTTGATATAGGTTATAAATGTACAATCGTTTTAAACATATTTCCATATTGGTCGTGTTGTGTTAGAAGAATCAAAACAAAAGGGAAAAATGATGAGAAAGAAAAAACAAAAAAAAATTTACAAAATGAAAATAGTATACTTCATTCTGCATTCAGTCTTTGAAGTTCTTCCTCTGGATGTGGATGGCATTTTCCATCACAAGTCTTTTAAAATTATCTTTTACCTCCTTTTCCCCCCAGGTAATTCGGATTAAGTGACTTGCCCAGGGTCATATAGCCAATAAGTGTTAAGTGTTTGAGGTCACATTTGAACTCAGGTCCTCCTGACTCTAGTGTGGGTGCTCTCTCTACTGTGCCATCTAGCTGCCTCTCACCTCTATTTTCAGTAAAAGTATTTTAAGGTGATATATAATAAAAGCATGGTTTCAGGTTACAAGGTGTTAGAAAATCCACATCAGATATTTCTTATTCAACATTTGCTCCACAGCAATCATTTACTATAAAGTGCTTGCTGTTTAGAAAGCAGTGTGTTAACTACCAGGGAGAAAAACAGAATTTAAATGAAACATGGAATATCAAGTCTCATAGGGGGATGTGACACAAGCAGACATCTAATTAGAGCTCACGTTGTTATAGGATATAAAAATATACGTTAGAGAGATGTGAACTGGAACATTCTGTGAATTCGGGGGGGGGGAGTCATAGAAGAGAGGTGCTCAAAGCAACCTCAGGGGCCATCTAGCCCAACTCTTCCAGGCCAGCCCTTTTTATTTTTGGATAGCTCTGATAATTGTTCTGATGTTTTTCTGTTCCATGTGGCCCAAATCTTGTGTTTGCATAACCCCTATCCATTGATCCTGATTCTGTCCACTGGGGTCAAGTAGACCAAGTCTCATTTCCCTCCCATAGGACAGCCTCTCACCCAGCTTTCATGTCCCCTTGAAATCTTCTCTCGTCCAGGTTAACCATCACTGATTGTTTCAACTGATCCTCCTATAAACTTACTCTTCTTCCCTTTTGGCTTTTTGTCGCCATCTTCTGGACACATTCTAGCTTGACACTATCTCTCCTAAAATGTAAAATGTTTCCTGAAAACACTTTCCTAAAAAGTTCCTAGATCTGCACAAAGAGCTCCTGACATATTCTATTTCTTCTCAGGATCTGTCAGTCAGGCAGTAAAAACTTATTAAGTTCCTACTGTGTGCCAGGTGCCATGTTAAACAATGGGGATACAAAAAGAAGCAAAAGACATCCCATGCCTTCAAAGAGTTAACAATCTAATGAACATCAACCCAAGAACTATGTATGCACAAGCTATATAAAGAATAAATAGGAAATAAAGAGAGAAAAGGCGCTACAATTAAGAAGAGTTAGATTTAGAAAATGGAATTTTAGTTGAGACTTAAAGGAAACCAGGAAAGTCAGTATGTGGAGATGAGGCGGGAAAGCATCCCGGCAGGGGGAACAGCCAGATACAATGCCAAGAGCCAAGAAATGGAGCATCTAGTTCATGGAACAGTCATGAGGCCGGGCTCATTGGATCCAAGAGTGTATGCATAGGAATAAGGCATAAGAAGACTGGAAAAGCCTTATAAAAATTATAAAGAGCCTTAAAGACCAAACAGAGTGATTGGCATTTGATCCTGGAGGTGATAGGGAACCACTAGAGTTTATTGAGTATAGAGGGAAGGTGCGGACCAGAGTGGGGAGAGAGAGGCAAGCAGACCATCAGAAGGCTACTGCAGAAGTCTGGTTGTGAGCCAATGTGTTTTAGATGCTGTCGTTACTATAGCCTAGGGGAACACTAACTTTTTAACTCTGTTGACTCATTGACTCCCCTAGTTTTCACACCATTAAAATGTCCAACTCTTTTCCACAGGCCTCCATGTGGCCCCCAACTACAGAGAATGATAGAGAATGTGACTTTTGAGTTATTTCAGTCTAACTCAGATTTTTTAGCCTATAAAATGTGTTTTTACATTTGTCAGAAATGATCACATAGGATAAAAATAATTTAGTTGATTGAAAAATCCTCTGCTGATAGGATCAAGGTTATAGGTCTGATCTTCCTGCTATACCTGTTAATGCCATTTTCTTACAAGAACATAGCATTAGTTACAAGGAGCAATTAAGTGTGGCTAGGTGATTAGAAATCCATGCCTACTCTTGATGAAAAAAAACACCTTCATTATTCGTGTCCTGCCGATGATAACCATTAACACCATCTTGTATAAGGAGAGAGGTGCCATATTGTATTGGTGATCATAATTTCTAATGCAATAATTGTCAATACCACTGAATCAGGTGCTTGTGTGTTTGTGTATTTCATCAATTTAGTGAAATTTCATTATTTCAGTCTCTAGTAATTCCACTTTGAGCAAGTGCTGGGCTAAATATTATTTTGCTCTGTCTCTGATTCAAATCAATCATTTAAAGAGCATTTATTGAACCCTTACTATGTTCCTGGAACTGTCATAAGTGCTGGAGATACAAAGAAAGGCAAAAAACCAAACTAAGCCATAGTCCCTGCCTTTATGGAACCTGTATTTTGATGGGGGAAGATGATATTTAAATAAGTAGACACATATAAGGCACCGAATGGAAGGTCATTGGAAAGAGGAAAGTTTTCCCAGCTGGTAAGGACTATAAAAGGCCTCCTATAGAAGGTATGCTTTGAGCTGAGCCTCAAAAGAAGCCAGGGGGGCTAAGAAGTAAAGCATCTCTTTTAGGCAATATTTTATGATCGTAGCTGGAGTTATAGTGTGAATACTGAAAAGTGACCAAATAGAACTTTCCAAATTACTCTATGTCACCAAAATATAGATCACACTCATAAAATGAGAACTCTTTAAAAGATTATATTTTTAATAGATATAGATGTGTGTGTATATAAAAGATAACTACACAAAATAACAAGTTAAAGATATATTTACTGAGAATGTTGGATGATTTAAGAGGAGATTGAGGAAATCTTCAAAGTTCTGGAGCTGGTGCCCACCCTAAGTCCTTAGGGCTAAGGTCCATGGGATGAGTTATGTCAGTGGCTGGGAAGCTCTCATAGTAAATTTACAACTTTCAAGTTTTTGTTGGAACCAACTTCAAATTCTACTTCAATCTCTTGTCTCTTCCCTTGGGAGACTAGCAGTATGGCAGATGGAAGCCAGTCAAGTTGACTTTTATCAGCCAGCCACACCCAGGTTTTGGCCAGCCAGATTTAGAGAAACAGTATGCCATATTGTTTTAAAATAACTAATGATTCAAAAGAGGCAAAATGATATTAATGGATGGAAGACTGGGAGTGGAATTGGGAAAATGTAGATAGAATAGTAGCCTCAATAAAATCAGTTTTAGCTGGATATTTTAGCTCACTTAGGTAGAACAGTAGCCTCATTAAAATCAATTTTAGCTAACCTTGGATGGACCAGAGCTTCTTTTCTAACTTGAATTCATATACACAAACAAGATCATGAGCAAGTCACGTAACTTCTCAGCCTTTCCTCTTCCTCACTCCACCAATACTTCAATACTGGGAATTACAGATGAGTTGCTGATTTGACTTGGTAGAAGAAGGCTCCACAGGGGGAGTCTCCTAGACCAGGGAAATCATGGATTGGGACAAAACCAAATGGATACAGACATTTAAAAAACAACAACAATCCAACGTGAAACCACAAGTGTGTGTTGTTGCTGGCTTCCCTTTATAAAATGTCACTAAAATGGTTTCTCAGTGCATGTGCCCCTCTCTGCTTCTGTGCATTCTTATAAATTCTGTTGGTGGGTTTTGTGATTTTTGTTTTGTTTTACATAGCTGCAGCTAGTGTGTCTCTTATGTGGTGTTGCTTTCTTCCTTCCAAAACACCTGATATGTCTTCCCAAACAATAGGAACAATTCTGTGGTTTACTGAATAATGCCAAATGTGTAAAAACCTGCCCCAATCCTCAGCTCCTCCAAAAGTGCAATAGTGTGCTTCTTAGTAATGTACCATAGCTCTGCCATCAATTACATTTGTTCATTTTTGATACTCTCTCTACCAAAGTAATGGGTGGAAGGTGGGAATCTTAGAGCTTTTTAAAACTATTTTTCCTAATTATTAGAGAGTTTGGACAACCTTTCAAATAGTTATTGATCATTTGTGCTTTTTTGAAGAAATATCTATTCATATCCTTTGAGAATGGATTTTATTATTTTAATTTAGGTCAATTACACATAAAATTTTGATGTCTGATTTTTACCAGAAATATTTATAGTAAGAACTTTTCTCTAGTCTGTTCTTTCTTTTATTCTGTATGTATTGCTTTTTGTCATGAAGAAATTTTTATGTAATCATATCCTTATATTTTGCCTCTGATATTTTCTTTTTGATTGAATAAATAAGAATTATCCTCCTATTTATAATCACAATACTAACATTATCAGAATCAGACTAATAGGAAGACTGGGATTTTAACCCAGGCACTAGCATTTGAGAAAGGGGTGCTTCAGGAGGTGAAATATATTTATGTCCCCTCAGGTCGGTAGGCTAGATCCTTCATAGGGTTGCCACCCCTGGAATCTGTGGCCACATCACACCCCTCACATACTCACATGGTATGGACTGCTGCCACCTCAGTGCTTGGTCTGGAGGCCTGAAAAAATCATTGGTATCAGTGTTCTCAACCCTCCCCTTCCACTTTGCATTTTGGAACCCTGTATCAAGCATTCTTTGCTTAGATTTCTTCCTTTCAAATTCCTCCCATCTTCTGGTCCTCACTAGTACCTAGTTTTCTCCTAAAAATACCACATTTCTTGGCACCCTTTTTAAAGCTGGCTGCTCCTTCTCTCTCATCCCCTGAAACATTGGAGCAGAGGAAGAATTGACATACCCCTTGCTCCCTACTGCTACTTTCAGGCCCTCCTTCTGCCACCATCACTCAATAACCATCTCTCCTTTAAAGTTCATTTCATCCTGTTCTGAACCTTGTTGCTACAGACCTCCATATCAGTCTACTCTCTCCCAAATAAATTCAATACCCAACTTCCCAGTTATTTTATTATATTGGGTTTATAAAACACTAATCTGAAAGTTTTTGGTTCTAATTTTGAATTGTCTATTCCATTATGTTGACCTATTAAGATCAATTTTAACTGGATTTGTCAATAGTCTAACTTTTTAATTTTGAAGTGCCAAGCATATAGTAGATACTAATAAATACTTGTTGACTTCATGTAAAGGTTGGGGTTTTTTTGCCCCATTCTAACCCTAACTCCCCATAGATAATGTTTCAAACCTTCTCTTAATGTATATACTACATTAACTCCCCATTTTCCAACATAGGACCTTGCCTTCTACTTCGCTCAAGAAATTAAGGCTATCCCTTGTGCTCTCCCTCTTCTCCCCACCTTCCCAGTTTAAATCACTTTAGCATGGTTCTTCATCCTCTCTCCCTTTGCTCCAGAATGGAGTGGTATTTCTCCTTGCCAAGGCCAACTTTGGGTCCTAGGACCTCCCATAATCTCTGGCAGCTTTTGACCCATAGATCATCTCTTTTCTTTCCCTTCTTTTCAACTTCTCCTTACCAATTGAAGCCTTTCCTACTTCCTCCAAACATACCCACATCTCCTCTACCCACCAAAAATCTTCACTTTATTCTAGCATTCCTTCCAGGTGTTGTTCAATATCTCTCCTCTTTTTCACAGCCAAAGACCTAGAAGAAAATTTCTACACTCACTACTTAAACTTTCTTATTTCTCACTTACTTTTCAATCCCTTGTAATTAGATTTCTCTCTTGTTACAAAACTACTTTTTCCAAGGTCACCAAATGATCTCTTTATTGCTAAATCCAGTGTATTTTTTCAGCTCTTATCCTTCTTGATTTATTTCTGTACATTACTGGGTAACACCCCTTCCTTCTAGATACCCTCCTCTCTTTGTTTTCATGACGTTATTTTGCTGATTCTACTCCTAACATGTCTAACCTATGCTTCTTGGTCTCATTGTAAATTTTTCATCCATGTCTTACTTCCTTGTAGATGTACCCCAGGGATCTGTCCTAGGTTCTCTTCTTTTCTTTCCTCTTTCTGTGTTCACATTCTCTCTCTGTTTCTGTCTTCTCTATGTGTTTGTCTCTGTCTCTCTCCTCCCTTCCCCTGTTATCATCAGCTCCTATCTATTCAACTATTATCTCCTTTCAAATGGCTCCCAGATCTATAAATAAAACTCATATATCTCTTTTGAACTTTAGGATTACATATCAGTTGTCTGCTTGACATCTCCATATGGATGTCCCATTAAGTATCGAGTCTATCACATTCTTATATTACAATTTGTTTAGCCATTTCCAAATCAGTTGGTACCCACTTTGTTTCCAGTTCTTTGCAAAAAAAAAAGTTCTTTGCACTTTTTTTTGAATACTTGTATATTATTGGACCTTTCTCTCTTTGACATCTGAGGCTGAATTGAACTTTGAAACAATGATACCCTTGGGTTACTGAGGAGTATGGGATTCTTTGCTCTATCCCTGAAAGGTACCAGTCTGCTGACTTTTGGGAGTTCCTGTGTACTTTTTATAGTTTTGTCTTTCATTCCTTACTTTCACTTCTCAGTACTGTGGGCTGGGAAACCAGATTGAGCAAGATACTTCATCCCTCCAGGCTTCATTTCCTCTTCTGTAAAATAGAGGGTTTGACCTGGATGATCTTGAAGGACATTTCTAGCTCCAAATCTGAGATTCAAATGATATTACACTCAATATTTCTAAAACAAAATGCATTTTTTATTGTAAACCTTTAACTTTCACCTCTTAATTTCCCAGTTTTTGCCAAGGATGTCCCTATTTTTCCAGTTGCAAAGTTTACAATCCTAGGATAGTTCTTGAGTTTTCACTTCTATGCCCTTGCCACATCTAATCAGATGTCAAGTATTATTACTTCCACTTCCTCAAAATTTCTCACGTCCATCCCATTCTTGCCATCACCACTCAAACCACAGCCACCCTAGTCAAGGCCCTCACCATCTTTCATATGGATTGTTACAATGGATTAATTGGGCTCTTTCTCCAGTCTCTCCTCTCTATAATTGATCCTCCACAAGTTGCTATCACTTATGTGTGGGCCTGACCATGTCACTGCCCTGTCCCAGAAACTTTAGTGGTTCCCTTTTGAATTTAGGATAAAATATAAACTCTTCTATTTGGCATTTAAAACTCTTCACAAGCTGGCTCTAGTCTATCTTTCCAGACTATTTATGCATTAATTATCCTCATGAACTCTGCACTCCAGCCAAAGTGACCTACAAGTATATATATAGTCAAGCAAAACAAATACCCACATTAGGTATGTCCAAAAATATGGGTCATTCCACGTTTTGAGTCACTCACCTCTCTGTCAGGAGGATATAGCATATTTCATTATCTAGAAGCATGATTGATCACACATTGATCAGAGTTCTTAAAGTCTTTCTGTTTTCCTTTACAGTGTTGTCATTGTGCAAATTGTTTTCTTGGTTTTACTCCCTTCATTCTGGATCATTTCATACAAGTCTGCCCAGATTTCTCCAAAACCGTCCCTTTCAAAATTGTTTATAATGCAATAACATTCTATAATATTGATTGTAATTGACAAATGATGTAGGATCGGGGGTACAAAGACAACGAATGAACAACAAAGGCCTATTTTTACTCATCTATAAACCTGTTGTTCCTTCAAATAGACGATAAAGTTCCTAGGGATAGGGACTCTTGTTGGGTTTTTATCTTTGTATCCCCAGGACTGATACATAGCAAGTATTTGATAAAAACCTGTTGATTGATTAGAGAGATGAGACAACAATGGTAGAAGGCTCATATCTAAGTACATGATAGTTGTTTTGCTAATGAATTCTTTCATTCCCAGTGTGTGTATCCAGGAATTTGAAGTATGAGATATCTTAGATAATTTAACATACTAAGACTTACATGAACTGCTGCAAAGTGAAGTGAACAGCACCATGAGAACATTGTACACAGTAACAACATTGAACAATAAATAGCTGTGAATAACTTAGCTATTCTCTGCAATACAGTGATCCAAGATAAGTCCAAAGGATTCATGATGAAAAATGCTGTCCACTTCCAGAGAAAGAACTGATTGGAGTCTGAATGCCAGTTGTACCATACTTTTACAAACTTTATTTTTCTTGGTTCTTTTTTTGTCTTTATTTTCTTTTGCAACATGGCTAATAAGGAAATATATTTTGCATAATTGTACATGCCTAACCTATAAGAAATTGCTTACTTTCTCAAGGTTGGGATGGGGAGGAAGAGAGAATTGGAACTCATAAATTTTAAAATGAATGTTAAAAACTTACTTTACATGTAATTAAGAAAAATTTAAAAGGTTATTCTAATTTATTGGCAGACTACATAATATAGAAGAAAAATAGTTTTATTTGATAATATTACAATGTTTACATCCTTCCTTTTTTTGGCAATTTTGCTAGAGTCACCATTAGCACTTAAATTTAGTAAATCCAGTTGAGCACTTACTGTATACAGACCAAACTCTGTGCTAGTCACTGGATGAGATACAAAGTTTATTTATTTTTTTTTAATTAAAGCTTTTTATTTGCAAAACATATGTATGGGGAATTTTTCAACATAGACCCTTGCAAAGCTTTCCGTTACAAATTTTCCCCCCCCAGTCCCCACCCCTCCCCTAGATGGCAGAAGTCCACTACATGTTAATTATGTTAAAATACTTGACAAATTAAATATGTGCATACATATTTTTACAGTTACCTTGCTGTGCAAGAAAAGTTGGATCTACAAGAAAAAAAAATCTGAGAAGGGAAACATAATGCAAGCAAACATCAATAGAGAGCATGAAAATATTATGTTGTGGTCCACATTCACATCCCACTCTCTGGGTGTATATGGCTTTCTTCATCACTGAACAACTGGAACTGGTTTGAAACATTTCACTGTTGAAGAGAGCCATGTCCATCAGAATTGATCATCATATACTCTTGTTGTTCCCATGTATAATGTTCTCCTGGTTCTGCTCATTTCACTCAGCATCAGTTCATGCAAGTCTCCCCAGGCCTCTCTGAAATCGTCCTGCTGGTCGTTTCTTACAGAACAATAATATTCCATAACATTCATATACCACAATTTATTCAGCCACTCTCCAATTGATGGGCATCCATTCAGTTTCCGGTTTCTAGCCACTACAAAAAGGGCTGCCACAAACATTTTTGCACATGTGGGTCCCTTTCCTTCTTTTAAGATCTCTTCGGGATATAAGCCCAATAGAAACACTGCTGGGTCAAAGGGTATGCACAGTTTGATAACTTTTTGAGCATAGTTCCAAATTACTCTCCAGAATGGTTGAATCCGTTCACAGTTCCACCAATAATGTATCAGTGTCCCAGTTTTCCCACATCCCCTCCAACATTCGTCATTATCTTTTCCTGTCATCTTAGCCAATCTGACAGGTGTGTAGTGGTACCTCAGAGTTGTCTTAATTTGCATTTCTCTGATCCATAGTGATTTGGAGCACCTTTTCATATGACTAGAAAGAGTTTTAATTTCATCATCTGAAAATTGTTCATATCCTTTGACTATTTATCGATTGGAGAGTGGCTTGAATTCTTATAAATATGAAGCAATTCTCTATATATTTTAGAAATGAAGCCTTTATCAGAACCCTTAAATGTAAAGATGATTTCCCAATTTATTGCTTCCCTCATAATCTTGCCTGCATTAGTTTTGTTTGTACAAAAACTTTTTAACTTAATATAGTCAAAATTGAGATACAAAGTTTAGATAAAGCCTAGGCTCTGAC